>NQII01005894.1:19102-77411 GCA_002778355.1 Clitarchus hookeri
ATTTCGCGACGGTCGTTGGCGTTGCAATCCTACACTGAAGAGCCAAAAAAAAACTGGTGCACTTGCCTAATATCGTGTAGGCCCCCCGCGAGCACGCAGAAGTGCCGCAAGACGACGTGACATGGACTCGACTAATGTCTGAAGGTATGCAGGAGGCATATCTGGTGATTTAGATGGCCAATGGAAGTGTCGACTAAAGTCAGAAGAGTGTTCCTGGAGCCACTCGGTAGCAACTCTCGACGTGTGGGGTGTCACATTGTCCTGCTGGAACTGTCCACGTCCGTCGGAATGCACAATGGACATAAATGGGTGCAGGTGATCGGGCAGGATGCTTACGTATCTGTCACCTGTCAGAGTCGTATCTAGACGTATCAGGGATCCCATTTCACGCCAACTGCACACGTCCCATACCATGACAGAGCCTCCACTAGCTTGAACAGTCCCCTGTTGACATGTAGGGTCCATGAATTCATAAGGATGTATCCATACCCGTACACGTCCATACGCCCGATACAATTGGAAACGAGACTCGTCAGTCCAGGCAACGTGTTTCCAGTCATCAACAGTCCAATGGTGGTGTTGGCGGGCCTAGGCGAGGCGTAAAGTTTTGTGTCGTGCAGTCAACAACGGTACACGAGTGGTTCTTCGGCTCCGAAAGCCCATATCAATGATGGTCCCTTGAATAGTTCGCACGCTGGCACTTGTTGATGCCCCAGCATTGAAATCTGCGCCAATTTGAGAAAGGGTTGCACGTCTGTCACGTTTAATGATTCTCGTCAGTCGTCGTTTGTCCCATTCGTTCACGATCTTTTTCCGGCCGCAGCGATGTCGAAGATTTGATGTTTTACCGGATTCCCGATATTCACGGTACACTCGTGAAATGGTCGTACGCTAAACCCAAATTTTATCACTACCTCGAAGATGCTATGTCTCATCTCTCGTGTGCCGACTATAACACCACGTTCAAACTCACTTAAATCATGATAACCTGCCATTGTAGCAGCAGTAACCGATCTAGCAATTTTGCCAGACGCTTGTTGTCTTATATAGGCGCTGCCGACCACATCGCGTTACAATGATTGGTTCCATATCTCTGTTGTTTGCATACACACGCCTATACCAGTTTTTTTTTTTTTTTGGCTCTCCAGTGTAGATAGGGACCGGAAATGTGTGACAGAATAAACGAGAAAGGATTGTCATGAAGAGGCGGGTGGTGGTTCTGTATTCCCCATGAAAAAAATTAGAACACTGTATTGAAAAAAAAGTGATAGAAAGTCTTTGGGCGTTACTTTTTTTTGTAATTATATAGGAATAGAATGAACTGATCCATTAAAATTGGTGAAGTGAAACAACAAACGACATCACTAGCTATTTTTTAGCCTACTTTCCGAAGGAAAGAAAGGCTTATGAGATCACTTTCCTGTCTGTGTGTGAGTGTGGGCCTGTGTGCGTGTGTGTCACTCCCTTAAATTTTTGAACGTGTTGTTATGAATTTACTTTTATTATAATTCATACCTGAAAGGGTGCTGGGCGTAGCTAAATAATGAGTCATGATTAGGTCGAGCACAACAGTATAAGATGGAATTAATTGAACATAAGGATTATACAATAACTATTTATGTGACTATTGATCGGAGCAGCTTAAATGGAATACCAAGATGCTAATTAATTATATTAAGTATTATTACCTAACGCAATTACTATTACAATCTAATTGGAAAGTCCCCACCTTGTTCATGTTGCTGGAGGCTGGTTCTAGGAGGCGGTTAACGACGACCAGACACACTCATCTTCAGTGGTCTTCTCGTTCCAGTGGCCCGACGACAAAAAACGCCACTCCCGGCGTTATGCTGGCCTATATCGGGCGCGCTGTTTAATATTTTCGACCCCGTTTACTGGCCTGTGGAGGGGGTTTCTGCAACTGTCTTTGGCAGGGAATTATTGCAATCACGCTTGTGCCCTGGTTCAATGTTTGAAGGTTTGATCAGGCAGGCCATTCAGGTAAGGCCTGATCACTTCATAACATCGGGAACCGAATTTCACCAAACTCGGTACACATATAGTACTAAGTAAGGAAATCTGACGTTTATAGTTTTATATCATGCCGGTCACTTACTTTCAAAATGGCAGCAATTTTAAAATTTAGGATTGTCATATCTTGGAAACCATGCAACCGGTTTTCACTTAATTTTGTTTGCTAACAGCGCAAGTCATAAGCCTTAAATTCAGAGGTAAATATTGTTGTTAGTCCTTCATTTTGGAAAATAGTGCCTCATGAAAAAAATAAAGCTTTTAGATTGCGTATATCTCGAAAACTACTCAACCCATTTTCGTTAAATTTGACACGTAAGTAATACTATGATTGGCCAGGTAAATGTCAGTCATTGAACTAAGACACTTATTTTCAAAATGGCGGTTATACAATTATTTTAGTTCTATTGGGTATTACTACCATGCCGTTTGACCAATCTCAACCAAATTTTGTACACTGACAGTATCTACTACAAGCATCATATAAATCAAACAACAACCACTTTTGTCCCCCATTTTGGAAGATAGAACCACATGAATAAATAAAGATTTTATATTATATCTCGAAAACTACTCAATAAATTGTCTTCAAATTTGGCAAGTAAGTAATACTATAATAGGCCAAGTAAATGAACTTTATTAGGCACTTATTTTCAAAATGGTGGTCAATACTAATATTTGAGGTTTATTTGGTATAACTAGCATACCATTTGGACAATTTCAACCAAATTTTGTACGCTGGCGATATGTATTACAAGCATCACATAAGCTAAACAACCACTTTTGCTGGCCATTTGGAAAGATAGTGCAGCATGTAAAATTAATCTCCTACATTATATCTCAGAAACTACTGAACAAATTTTCGCCAAATTTGGCACAAAAGAAATACTAAGATAGGCCAGATAATTGTGTGTAATTAAACTTTATTATGCACTTATTTTCAAAATGGTGGCTATATAAATATTTTAGGTTTATTTTGTACAACTACCATACCATTTTACCAATTTCAACCAAATTTTGCAGGATAACAGTATCTATTACAATCGTGAAATAAGCCAAAAAGCAAAACCTTTCCTGCCATTTTGTAAGATAGCCCTACATGAGTTAAAATAGTTTTTGTGTAATTTATGGGGAAACAATTGACAGATCCCTACCAAATTTGGCAATCAAGTAGTACTGCCATAGTTGATATGTTCAAATATTTTTCAAGTATATCAGACGCTTATTTTGAAAATGGTGGCCATCTAGATATTTTAGCATAGTATGCTATCTCTCCGTAAACATTTAATCAATTTAAACTTAACTTTGTATACTGGGAGTATATATAACAAACATCAAATGTGTCAGTGGGAGCCTCTATTGTCCTACATTTTGTAAGATGGTGCCACACAAATAAATAGAGTTTTCATGTCATAGCTTGGGAAACAATTAGCCGATTTCTACCAAATATGGCAAACAAGTAGTACTGTGTTAGGTAATGTTAACTAATATGTTTTATGTATGTCGGACACTTATTTTTAAAATGACGACCATACAGCTATTTTAGTTTTGTATGTTATATTGTTGAATCCATGTAATTAATTCCAACGAAACTTTGTATGATGGCTGTATATATTAAACAATGAAATGTGTCCACACCAAATCTATTTGTCCGCCATTTTGTAAAATAGTATTACTTGACAAATTAAATTATGTGATTTTCGAAAAAAACAACAGATTTATACCAAATTTGGCAAACAATTAGCACTATGGCAGGCTATGTAAACTGATAAATTTTGAGTAGGTCAGACATACATATTTTCTAATTGGTGACCATATAATCATTTTAACTCCGAATTTATCTATAAAACTGCAAAACAAATTTCAACTTAACTTTGTATGCTGACAATATCACTTGTATCTATCAAAATTGTCTAAAACCTAATTTCTCTGCCATTTTGTAAGATAGCTCCATATGAAATAGTATAGTTTTAATGCTGTATCTCTGAAAACAATCAACCTATTTCTTTCAAATTTAACGAACAAGTTGTACTGTGATAGGCTATATTAATTTATATGTTTTAAGTATGTAAGTCTCTTATTTTCTGAATGGTGCGTATACAAACATTTTAACTAAGTGTGCTATATCTACAAAACTGTGTAAAAGATTTAAATTTAACTTTCTATATTTTATCTATGCCAGTAATCGAATGTGCTAATATATGAACTTTTTCCTCTCCATTTATGAAGATCGTCACATGATCAATTGAGGTTTTATGCCATATCTCAAGGAGCAATCAACCGATGTGCATACAGAGATCCTCCTCCTCTGCCGGGCTTTTATTGCAAAGCAGTGTCAGGTGATTAAACTTAACATTTTGTCATATTTGCGAAATAATTCAATTAATTTCCACAAAATGTTGCACACCTACAGAAGGCCAAATATAGTTACATAATTTAAAAAATGGCGGCCATATAAATATTTTTATGTGTTTGGCATATCTATTTAACAATTTCAATTAAACTTTTTATGCTGATGTTATCTATTACAAACATTGTGTACCGAGTCTATTTTGAATCAATTTTGTAAGATAGGCCCATTTAAGAAAATAAGGTTTTTTATGTCATATCTCGGAGACCAATCAACCGATTTTTATAAAATTTTCACACAAGTAGTGTTATGGTAGGCTATGTAAACTTACGTGTTTTAATGGTTCAGACACTTATTTTCAAAATGATGGCCGAGTAAATATTTCAGGTTAGTGAACCCTATCATTCAAAACATTAAGACTGATTACATCCGAAGTTGATGCTCAGAACCCTACCTCCGTGATGCAGTTGATTGCAAGCTAGCTTAATTATAAGAGTTTCTGAATTCGAATCCCGGGTAAGTCATGCGTGTATTTTAATTGTCTTCGTACTGCTTCTCATATTTCTGGTTTCATCTCTAATGGTATTGCTGTCAATGAGACGTCAATGCCTACCTACCATCTAAGCTTTCAAGAACTTTACTAAAATTTATTTGCGCCTAAGTAGGCTCATTAGTTACCAGTAATTTCTTGTTTCAGTACTTCGATACTATAGTCTATTCGCAGTTTCTTCACACATTTTGAATTTAACCTTTTAAAACACTGCCCAAGTATGACGAGTTCGGTTATTTCCTAAATATGCCATGTATCACAAGCGTTTTGTACTTCTGTTAACATAAAATTACCTTATTTTGGTTCAGTATTGTATCTAGAAATTCAAATATTTCATTCATAATTAATATGAACAAAATACAGTGATAAAGTAGGTGTGTTGGTAATGCCTAGTAAGAAATAGTTCTTATGCAAAATATTATTACACTGAGCGCGCACGAATGCGGTGCACTGTCCCTCTAGTGTAATTTTCCGGACTTGGTTGAGCTTTGTTAGGATGATGTGGAGGAATATCACGGAAGTAGAACTTTAGCAGGGCTTCAGACTATAACCAGCTTCTTTAAAAGAAGTATAAAAGCCGAGACTTATTATTAAAAAATTGCAGTGCCAAACGTACGTAGTCGCCGCTAAAGTTATTTAATTAATTACAAAGATGTGGAGCCCGTTTGTAGCCTCTGCTTCTGCCTGATAATACTTTTTGATGCATAAGTAATCTCTACTGTTCCAGCCAGATAGACTCAAGTTAGGCCACCTGTGCGCCACAGTCTCTCACGGGTTGCATGCTATTGGGAGGCGTGGGCTGGATCTGCAAAGTTGTTTACATCTCATGAGCGCAAAATATTAGACTATATGATAAGCAATAGTGAAGTCTTAAATGTGCAAGGTAGTTTCGAAGAGTGCTGGGATCTACAACTGTCCGCACGTCAACCATAAAATCCTACAATGTGAGGAAGTAAAGGGAAGGTGCTGCTTTGTGGTCCGACCACTCGCTTCCCACTACAGTTAATCGGGCTCGTATGTCAGCGGGGTCACACCTGGATTTTCGCATTGGGAAGCGTGGCGGACATTGCCGTTGGTCGGTGGGTTTTTTCCAGGTACTCCCGTTTTCCCCGCTATTTAATCCCCCAATTCTGCCCCATCTCAGCCTCACTTCATCTCCCCCCCCCTCCTCATTTGGTGCTGAAGACCTTATCTGTTTAAAAACCGCCCAAATTTCTCACATCACATTTACAGAGCATGTGTCGTCATGTGGTAGAATATCTGATGTGAGCTGGGAGGACATAGGTTGGATCTTGGCTGTCCACATTGGAGATAGTTCTTCCTAACTGGTTTTCCATTTTCATTCAAGGCAAATAGTGATGAAGTTTCTTAGTGTGGAACTTCCTCATTTTGTACATGTTAGATTAAGAATGTATCATGTGTGCATAAAGTAACAATTATTATTTTCTCAAGCCTTAAAGAAAAATTTGATTTTTACAATTGTTAATGGAAATATTGTATCTATTTCTATATAATATAATTACAGAATATTAAGCTGTTACCAGAAAACCACTGCAGTCATGTTGTGATGTTTTGATGTAGGTGGAACTATGAGGGTAAATGGTTGACCCAGCTTTCTTTCCTAACACTGGTGAAAATGTGTGTGTGTAGAAAATTTTATAGAGATTAAATACTAACCATTTACCAAGAACCTGCAACATCCCATTGTACACTCCATGCAACTTTTATCTTATGGAGAATGGGTGAGCAAATTAAAGCCAGATTTATGATATTAGCTGTTCATAGTTGACTAATCACTTTTGAAAGTACTGCTTAAGATCTACTTTCGTTTCTCTTTTTGTATCCTTCTGCTATACGTAAAATTAACAGTGCCATGACCTTGATCACTTTCTTCATGCATGCTATCTAAGTAAAACCATGGAATTGTGAGAAATGTAAATTTATTACTAATTTGAAGATTCATACTTTGATTTGTACAAAGTAAGAAACACTAACATCAGTGGCAATACATTTTAACATGACACTCGCAGTACATCAGTTTGTAGAAATATTTTTATTAATTCAGTACCATATAAACAGGAGCAGGCATGCTAGTGTGTGCTGTAACATAAAAGTATTTACGAACAATAATTTTTTTTTCCAAAGGTTTATTTAAAAAGTGCTCACTTTTTCGTAAACAGCCTTTAGCAGTTTCTTACCTTTCCAGAATAGCCCCTATCTACATTACATGTCTCTCAAGTTCAGAGATGTTTTATATGACATTTCAGTTCATTGCCTTGCTTGCTATTCATACTGTCTAAAGCCACATATGTGATATTTTGTAATTCATACTAAATGCGGTTATGAAGTCCTGAAACTTGCAGCTTTATTCTTCAGAATCATTTGTACTGTTTCAGCCAGCCATGCGACTGCTTCAGGCTGGAAGGTGTGAGTCTGTGGTACTAGCAGTGTTGGTATGTTTACAGATATGCAGCGGTACACTCCATTAAGCCACGTGTATTATTAGCATTTGTTTAAAGTCACTTTAAGTGTAGAGTTTATCAGTATTAAATGTTGAGACGTTTTGTCATGTGGAGTATAATTTTGTGCATGTACTTAGTGCTGTTATTGCATGGTTAAATGTTCTGGTTGCCACAAACATAAGAAGAAACTGCACACCACCTTTTTATATCTGGATTTTAAGTCATCTTTTGTTTATTTATTCATTCATTTATTTATTCATTTGTTTATCTATTTATTTGTTCATTCTGTTATTCATGTATTTGTTTATTTGTTAATTCGTTCATTCGCTTGTTTATTTATTTATTTGCACTATTCTTTACAGCTTGTTTTGTGTGTAGGTAGTAACGGATTGTAACAAACACTTGCGTGCCATTTATTCTGTGCTTAGTTGCACATAACAGAGAATGACTCAACTTTAAACTTGTTCAGCTCTGTACATGGCTACAGGTTACATTCTCTCATAATGTGCCTTGATTGTAGTTAAATCTTGTTCAAAGTAAGTTGGTTGTGTAAAATAAATCAAAATTACTTTGCTTGTGCACTGCACTCCAGTTGACTGATAAGAAGTACTGTAAATAGACACTTGAATAAATATGGCTGAAATTTGCATGGTTTTCTGCACTCGCTGAAATAAATAATGTACCAGGTTCAGTTGTGATATTCATTGTTCTTTTACAGTTGAGCTATAGTTAAGTTGTACCAATGTAAAATTACCATTACCTTTGGAAATAATTATAAGTGAATACAATGTTGTTGCTAAATTCTATGTTCTTGATGTTAGGAGTCCTGTTTGTTTACATTTAGTTTGCATGATTAACATAGGCGCCTAAAGTATTTATAATAGGTATTTATAAACACACAAACATTTCTTTCCTTGAAAATTGTAAAGTGCAGCCATGCAACTTAGGTTTGCAGAAACTTTGTATAGTTGTAAATAACTGCTAGGTTATTAAGGAATACAGTTAAGACAACTTCCATAAAGTACTATCAGAGTACACGCAGCACAGCAATTTGTCCATTGGCAAATTGTTCCACCAATAACCCTTGCCCACTGGCATTTAGTAATCTTGGCTCTCAAAGAGAGCTCATAAAAGTCCTAATCTTTTTTTATTTATGTATTCTAAAGTTAAGTGTGTAAAAATTATTAAGGTCTGATGTAGGGAGGGAAAACCGCAGTGGCTTGAGAGTGATCGCACAGAGTTGGCAAAGGAACTCAGGAGGTGGCAAGCTTAAAGATTCCTGTGTAAGCTTAAGTAATATAACAGGATTAACGATTATGTGAACAGGAGTAGATGAAGGCCCCTGCAGGATGCAAGGAACTATTCAAACATGGCGGTCATGTTTAGGTAACAAGAACCCTAAATAAAACGCATACAATAACTATCCGGAAATCACAAAAATCAAACTGCAAACTTGACGTAACAAACCTAATATCTGGAATACTTACAGGAAGGGAAGTGGCATGTTATGGAAAGCCATTGCTATGAGAGTTGCATCCTGTCCATAAGTTGAAATTTCTTACAACTAATTCTGTTTGTTGTTTTCGAGAACAGGGCTAAACTGCTCAGCACACGTGGAGACACTATTCACATTTTGACCAGTGATCAGGAAAATTGCGGCCACTCGGAACACAACAGCACTTTTATTTTATACGACCAACCGACCGACCCACAGGATTTTTTTTTATAAAACTAGCATATTACGTATAAGATGTTACATTACTGTATGTGTTTGGTTTGTTAGCAATGCCTTAACAATTTCTCTTACTTGAGATGTTGACAGAAAGATAAAGTGAGTGAGTGAAGAGATGTGAGTGACTCTTAACAGCGAGGTCTTGAGAGCCGATGAGGGTCATTGAGGTGATAATGGAGCAGTGGGGGGAATGAAAGGGTTGGGAAATGGGAGATCCCAGAGAAAACCCGCCGACCAGCAATATCACCCGGCACAATTCCCACATAAGAAAATCTGGGAGTGATTCGGCCGGGGATTGAACCCAGTTCGCCTTGGTGGGAGGCGAGCAGGCTGACCGCTCAGCCACCGTGGCCCCAGAAAGATGAAGTAAGATGCATTAGCCACAGAGAAAAAGACATGTAGTATTAATGGTGTGTTGTGACTTTATCACATGTGCCCTGTCATAAAGAGCAATTGTTAGAGGAATGCAGCAGCTGGCGACCTGTGCTTCAGGTGTGTCTGCGGTGGCTTCTCTGGCGTCGCTGGCGTGGGCTGTGGCAGCGTACACTCGAGCCATGCGGCGGGCTCGCTCAGAGAAGCTGAGCATAACGTGGCCAGGACTGTTCCTGCAGGCCACTTGGAGGGCGGGAATGCTCGCTGCTAGGATCTCCTCCCTCGTGCTCTTAGCCGTCGGCTTCAAAGTCTGGATATTCCTTGTCTTGGGTAATTATAAGCATGTTTGGAAATTTGATGAAGAGAAAGCCTGATGTGTATATGTATGAATTTTGTATACCTGTAATAGGACATGCGTATGTAATCAGAATGTTTTGATACACACTGCTTTGAAGTGCTAAACAAAAATTCAAACAGACCGCGACACAGATCAAGTGCCAGGTAGGCAGGCGTCTTAAGATGCGGGAGATTAAGTTATTAACATTAAATGGTATTAGCAATCAGTCTGTAGTCATTGTATTTACTAATTTTTACTTTTTACTTTATTCACCCATTGAAATCAGTATTTTTAATATTTCATGTACTTTCATTTTACACCACCAGTTATTTTCCACAGCAAATTTACAATGCAAATTTGCACTGTTCATAATTTTTAACAACAAAAAGCTGCCTTGCTGAACATATAATTGTATTGGTTTTTTTTTTTTTTTGTAATAGGATAATACAATTTTTAGCTTTAACACACGTGTTGTGTTTTGTAAAATGTCCACACAGCCAATAATAATACAGGTTTGAATGTTAGCTACTCACACTTAAATAATAAAAGATGCCCATTCAAACAAAAATGTACTGTTATAATACATGTGACAAAAACAGTATTTTTGGCACTAAGATATGCTTAATATTACTGACTATGTTGTGAATTCGTTGCAGAAGCAGACCCTGGCAGGAGAAGTGCAGATTCCTTTCTATAAAGTGTCTCACTCTTAGATTCCAGTAAAGAGCATGACACGCGCTATTTCCATACGGCTAGCGATTATCAACAGCCAAGAAGTTATGCTGTGTTGACAAAATAAGTGCATAGTGCAAAAATATATTTAAAAAATTGTCAAATTGTATAGTAGTGTATAAATATAAAGTTGTTTGATTAGCTACCCAATGCAATATAATAGACACACACACTATAGCATACAGAACAAATGTTCAGAGTGACGTATCACCACTGAGCACAAATCTGAGTGCATATTTGCACATGGTACTGGAGTTCTGTGTGTATGCAGTGGACATGCAACAGAGCTACTTCAGGTATCCAATGCTAAAATTAGTCGCAGTCTGTTAACGTAACTATAAAAACATAAGTATAATCTTCAGGCAGCTATTTAGCATTTGCCCAGATGTTATGATGACCCAGTACCCCACCTGTGTGTAATAATTACTTTGCTGGATTTTGTATAAGAATATGATATAATAAATAATCATGAGATACTCTATCTAAACTACAGGAAAATGTCATGCTTCATTTGTGACATCCCACAAAAGTGAACCAGGTGCAATTCATGGCAGGATCAGGCTTTGATTTTAAAGTGATGGAAATGTGGTACATGTAATTGGAATTTGGGTTTTCTCACGTTACTACAATTTTCCTCACTACCTCACTTCACCCCTTTTATTGCTAAATATCTCAACTGTCAAGTGCTGTCCAAATTCCTTACCCTCCCCTCCCCACATCATCCTCTTTCCCCTCCTCCACCATCCTCTAAGCTTTCACTCATTCAATTGTGATATTTTCCAAACATCTGAAGTTTTATCGTATTAAACATGGTTTTATGCCAGAAACTAATTTTAAAATGAATTGTATATTAAAGGTCAGGAATTCAAGTACTCGGAGCCTAGTACTTGTCGACAGGCGCATGCACAAAGAAGGACGGCCCATTTTTCTCGCGGTTGCGCGATCACTGCATTTTGTTGGCTAGGCCAGCTTCATAAGGTGGCGAGTTGTAGGACACTGTAATATGGTGGAAGGGTGCTGTTGTTGGTAAACCTAGCGGCCAGGTGGCAAACTAGGGTACAGTGGGAAAATTGCAAAATTTGCCTTTGTAGTTGATGAGTGTGGTTTGGAGCTGTGATTATCTTATGTTGAGGCCTGGTGGCTTCCGGGATTTTGTAATAAATTGATGAGACACTGGGAATTACTGTAAGTACTTGAATTTGTGTCCTTTTATATTTTTTGGGTAGCCTGGCAGCGTACTTGTAACGTTAACATTAATTATGGTAATGCAAAGAATTACATGTTTGAAAACAGAAATAATGTTGCATGATAAAAAATAACCTCGTTTCAGCAGTATATAGTTGTAAACTGCAACCTTTTATTGGGCCATTAAGTCAAAATAAAAGGTTTTAAAAATGAAGAACTAGTTTCACTGATAGTTTAAATGTTTATTGTTCACATCCCTAATAAAATTTTTATTGCGGGAAAAGAACCTGCTGTTATGTTTTATGCAGAAATCGCAACTTGGGTTGCAGTCCAGTGAAGATTGGNGGCGTACTTGTAACCTTAAAATTAATTATGGTAATGCAAAGAATTACATGTTTGAAAACAGAAATAATGTTGCATGATAAAAAAATAACCTCGTTTCAGCAGTATATAGTTGTAAACTGCAACCTTTTATTGGGCCATTAAGTCAAAATAAAAGGTTTTAAAAATGAAGAACTAGTTTCACTGATAGTTTAAATGTTTATTGTTCACATCCCTAATAAAAATTTTATTGCGGGAAAAGAACCTGCTGTTATGTTTTATGCAGAAATCGCAACTTGGGTTGCAGTCCAGTGAAGATTGNTTTTATTGCGGGAAAAGAACCTGCTGTTATGTTTTATGCAGAAATCGCAACTTGGGTTGCAGTCCAGTGAAGATTGGAATAATTTCTGTTATTTTTGCAATACACAATATTAGTGTTTCAGCATTACATCATAATGTTTGTTGATGTAGACTGTGAAAGTGGAGATGTTTATTGTTTTTAGGGCTGCACTGGCTTGGCATGACTACGTGGGTGTTGTTCCAAAAGACAGATTTTTGTGAGACGCCAGCAGAGGAACGTGTCTACAACTGTGTGGTTGGAGTGATATACTGCTTCTGCTTCTTCAATCTGCAGGAGGGCCGATCTCGCAGACGTATCTTGGCATTCTACACCATCATCATTGCTCAGAACATTGGCTGTCTCTGCTTGTACGTCACAGTGCTGGGATACGCAAGGCCTGACGTGTTTAAATTCACCACTTCTGCAGTAGTGGGTGGTACCGTCATAGGTAAAATACTGTTCCGCAAGACAATTAACATTTTCAGATTTTTTTTATATGAGTACTGATAAAAGGCTGTTATAGGCCATTCACTGTAGAGTGAGCACTTTTGAAAACCCTCTCATTTTGAATAATTGTCAATAAATATATTTTATTTTAGCCATAGATGTTAACTTTTGAGTGCAGTGGAATATACATGCTGTGTTTGTTACTTACATGGCAATATTTATTTAAAAAAAGGTGGTTAAAGGATAAAAAAAATGGCTGATAGGAAAAAGTAACTAGGGCTTCAAAAGTGCTCACTTTACCGTGAACAGCCTATAAATATGTTTACAGTACATTAAATCTCACTATATTCCTTCCACATCATTGTTTGAATATGATTTTTTAATAGATGACCATGTTTCTGCAACAAAGTGGGGTTCTAGTTGCTGAAATATAATTTTTGTGTTTTTATGGCATAATTGTCATCATGTCATNTTTCTGCAACAAAGTGGGGTTCTAGTTGCTGAAATATAATTTTTGTGTTTTTATGGCATAATTGTCATCATGTCATACCATTATTTCTAGGTGTCGTAAAAGTAAAATACAAAAATCTTAAAGATTACATTTTGGGCAGCTTCACTATTCATTGATGTTCCATACATGGTGTATTCCACCTAGTGAACATTATCTTGGCAGACATCAGTATTAAAAACATTGTGCAATCGATAACCAGTCACCTGTATCTTTGCTGTGTTTGGTTGGTTTCCGCGCTTTGTTGTCACTTTGCAAGCTGTAATCTGGTGGTGAAGTTCCGCACTAGGTAATAATGTAAGTTTCGATTTAANCGCTTTGTTGTCACTTTGCAAGCTGTAATCTGGTGGTGAAGTTCCGCACTAGGTAATAATGTAAGTTTCGATTTAAAGGTAACTGAGTTTGCCAAAACATGTAGAGGATACATACAAGACTGACGTAAATAGAAAGTCCAGCTCATCAAAACTCATGTTGGTAAAAAAAATGTGTTTGTGGCCCTATACAGTAGGATCTCAATACAAATACACAAAGGTACCTGAAATTTTATACTTAATACTAAGAAATACTTTAACCTAAAAAAGTATTTAGTGATATTACATCTGCAAGGGATTAGAAAGATGTACTTTAAAGTGAAGTACTTAACACTGATATTTCACTGTACTTGGAAAATTTAGATAAAAGGTATAATGAACCTATCACAAAAAAATTATGATGTAAAATGGATAAAAATTATGTGATAAAACATGAGATTTACTGTGTTGTTGTGTAACATTGCACCTTTGTGAGAGCAAAGGTCACAGCTTGCCTGCTCAGCAGCCCATCACTGTATGTGAGGACTCTTGGTGGAACAATCCTATACTGTAGGGCGACTGGGTGATAAGGATGTAGTGGGAACTATAGTTTTGGTCCTGTGTGCTTGCTGGTGACTCAGCATGATGAGTAAAGACTCCAGATTTTCCTCCTCACTGAGGTACGATTGCCATGTGNGATTTTCCTCCTCACTGAGGTACGATTGCCATGTGTGGCTTACATCTTTCTCCCTTCATTTCCTTTACCAAATTGGCAGTGAGCATATGCCTTGTAAACTTTGTGTTCTGAGGAAACTTTCTGTTGAGCATTCCCACTGTCCATGAGTGTACTTTGAAGTCGACAGTTTGAGAAGCACACATACGTAACTAATGGTCTTCTCAACCTATAAACAAACTCAACATTTTAACTTAAATTTTAAATTCTAAGTATTACAACCTAGCTTTGTCGACACTTATCTTTATTGTCAGGTCATTGTAATATCACATAACTGCCTCAGTAAATTGTGTGGTGGCTCCGTTTGCTTTTTCTTTGGAGAAAAGATTGAGAACCTCTCTCTTGTATCTATACAAATTATAAAACTCAACATGTCTCTATCTGTCTGTCTGTTAGTGCGCTTATCACTCAAGAACCACGTATCTGATTTACGTGTTTTTTTTTTAATTCATAGCTATGTTCTCTGGCCAGGTTTTAGTATATATTTTGTTATGTAAAGCAACATAAGGAATAAGCAGTGACAATAATAGTGAATAAAGTCGGAAAAAATTTTGCAGCCAGCGCGTTCTCTTGCAATATGCTGTCTAAACCGTTAAAGATGGAACAATATCATGTAGTAAAGAATTGTGTAGAATAAAAAGACCTAAAAAAACTCCTTGGTAGCATATATCTATCTATAACAGAGAAATACTAATAAGTCTTTTTACCATTTCATTTACAAACAGCATTCAATGACAAAGTTTTCCACCTTGCACTCATTGAAATTGAAAAGCAAGTGCAGACATTCTCAGAAAAAAGTATAAAAAGCATGGGCCTTCCAATACCAGATAACATAGTAGATTCAACCGTTAGCAATGACTACATCAGGGAAATTTCATGTAATAGATTAGAATTGCAAACCACCGCAACGCTTATTAGTATTTCTCTGTTATAGAAAGATATATGCTACCGCTGAGTTTTTCTTAGGTCTTTTTATTCCACACAATTCTTTACTACATGATATTATTCCATCTTTAATGGTTTAGACAGAGTATTGCAAGAGAGCGCGTTGGCGGCAAACTTTTTTCCGACTTGATTCACTATTATTGTCACTGCTTATTTCTTATATTACTTCACATAACAAAATTTATACTAAACCTGGCCAGAGAACATAGCTATGAATTAAAAAAAAANTATTTCTTATATTACTTCACATAACAAAATTTATACTAAACCTGGCCAGAGAACATAGCTATGAATTAAAAAAAAAACACGTAAATTGGATAAGTGGTTCTTGAGTGATAAGCGCACTAACAGACAGACAGAGAGACGTTGAGTTTTATAATATGTATAGAGTATAGAAGATTAACACTAAGTAAAATTCAACTTTATTTAAAAAAAACACCTAAACAATAATTCTGTAGACCATGCGAGCGGAGCCGCGGGCACAACTAGTCTAGAATACTTATGATAAGTGTGCCTAGCCCATGGCAATGTCACAATCTACCTTTGACGTGCGACGGTCGGGGTGCTTAACACGTCACTTGGCCTAAGAGGGGTTGTAGTGGGTTCGGTCAGAGAATCCTGGTTGGACTTACTGACTGGTTCTATCCATGTTCTCCCCTGCCTTTGAGGAGCTCAATGCATAGCAATGACCTGGTAGGGCGTCCACATGATACGTAGGTGTCGGAGGTGGCTAGGACAGCAGCTGATGCTGGCTTACTCCCTGCAGGCTGGCGCTGGGGCTGACGGGCAGCAGGCTTCTGAGGGCGACGTTCGGGGCTCAGTCTGGGGGCAACTGGTGTCTGGCTGGAACTGGCTGGACCTAAGGCTGCCGGGTTCCTGGGTGGCAGCGGGCAGCGTCAGTCAGCGATGCCCAGACCCATGGGCAGTCTGAGTCGGAGGCGAACTACAATGGGGTGTGGAATCCCGCTGGTCTTCTGGGGTAGCTCAAACAAGTACTTGGTGACTATGGGGTGAGACTCCTGCAGTCGGCGGGTGGGTTGTGTCTGGTCCCGAGCGGAGGAGTAGCTGAAGGCTGACTGGGAAGGGTTACCTGATAACTACTTGAAGGTAGGAGCTGTAATTGCTTCCTTGTCTGCCCACTTGGTCCCTCGTCTGGTGAAGGGTATGGGGTAGGTTCTAAGGGCCATTGCAGCAAGCAAGGTAACAGAATAGGCACCATGCAAATTTCGCAAATATAGTTGAAAATGATATAAACACATTTGTACATGTGTATGAAAATAAAAATGTGCCATTTGTTGCATAAAAATCGGTTTCGACAAAGTTATTTTAGCATTAAAACAGTAACTTTCGCGGCCGCTGTCACGTGAATGCGGAATGCTCTCTCATTGGTTTGACGTCGCTACTCATACGCCGGTGGCCGGCTCTGGCACGTTGCAAACACGTACCACTAAAATGGGAGGCAACTTTGTGAAGGTGCAGTCGGACAATCTTCCACGAGTAGATACCAATATGGTACTTGATTACTTAAATTCCCATTGTTTTATGGAACCAGAAATAAGAGGTGTAAAATTACAAAGGTAAGAATGTGTCTCATATCGCACAGTCGTGATCTTCATAGCGACAGTAGGCGTATATCACATGTTAAAACTTATTTGTTTGTACGTTTTATTGAGGTACGTATTATCATCATCATCTGTGTTTACGTTTACAATTGCTAAGATCCAAAGTTGGAAATTAAAATATGGAAAAACAGAATTGTAATGAAGGCGACTGCAGTGATCGTACTGTGTTGTCGCGCGCCATGCTTGATGTCTGTGATAAGTTAACTACATTATTCAGAAATAAAACTTAATGTTGTGTTGTCTTTCTTCCAATGTTTATAAAGGCCTAAGATTTGGTGCAAAGTCATTTCATAAAAAACTTTTTTCGCTTTAGCAATAACAGATAACGAACAGTATGGTGACAGTAGGCCTAAAACTAGAACGCTAGTCACTACCCGACACCGCATGACTTCTCGAGCAGCTGCGGGCTGGTGGCGGGCAGAACGCCAGGCTGCAGGCCGGCAAACTTGTATTTCCGCGAACCACCTCGTTTATAAATATATTGATGCCTCAAATATAGTGTTTAGAAGATAAAAAATTATTTAAAAAATAACTTGCTTATCTTATTGTTTCTTATGTTTTGTGTTCCTAACGTACCTTTTATTATTCTGACACCACGATAGATGTGTCTACACTTTCTATTTAAACTGTACACATAAGCTGAAAATATATATATGGTAGTTTGAGAAACACTTAATACNTGAGAAAGAAGGTTACAAATATTTCCGGATTCTAAACCACGTTTCAGTATTCATAAAACACTTTTTTCGCTTTAGCAATAACAGATAACGAACAGTATGGTGACAGTAGGCCTAAAACTAGAACGCTAGTCACTACCCGACACCGCATGACTTCTCGAGCAGCTGCGGGCTGGTGGCGGGCAGAACGCTGCTGCAGGCCGGCAAACTTGTATTTCCGCGAACCACCTCGTTTATAAATATATTGATGCCTCAAATATAGTGTTTAGAAGATAAAAAATTATTTAAAAAATAACTTGCTTATCTTATTGTTTCTTGTTTTGTGTTCCTAACGTACCTTTTATTATTCTGACACCACGATAGCTGTGTCTACACTTTCTATTTAAACTGTACACATAAGCTGAAAATATATATATGGTAGTTTGAGAAACACTTAATACNTGTGTCTACACTTTCTATTTAAACTGTACACATAAGCTGAAAATATATATATGGTAGTTTGAGAAACACTTAATACCTGGGATGAGATTAAATACAGTGAAAAAAAATTTCTAATAGAAGCTTAAGAATTTGTTTTATTCTCCAAAGCTGTTTTCTTTCTGTTTATTTTAGGGAAAATGTTACAAAAGTAACACACTTGCACATAACGCATTAGGCGATTTAGTGTCAATTTTGTGGACCTAGTCTCGTAATTTTTTTAAATGTCCATTTCAGTAATTTAGATGCAATGGGAAGGTCAAATATGAAAGTAAGGTCATCCTCGATAAACATTTCTAAAAACATGCATTTTAGTGTTTTGAAAGTAAAAATTAAGTTGCTATTTAACTTAAATTGGTAGGCTTATGAAAGTTAACTGGAGACAAATCAAAACAACTTAAATTTATTAGAAATCGCTATGTTTGAAAAATATTGTATAGTATGAACCAAACTTTTTGCAAGAGGAACTCTGAGCCCCACCCAAATAACNTCGCTATGTTTGAAAAATATTGTATAGTATGAACCAAACTTTTTGCAAGAGGAACTCTGAGCCCCACCCAAATAACTTAATGTTTAATTTTCATGACTTAACATTGTGACATGTTGTTATTTAGGCATACAATGTAAATGTAGCCTAAATATGATAGCTGTGCTCTTGAAACGAATGTTAGAAGTTATATTAAATTAATAAAAAAATATCTATACTAAATTCCATCTGTTAGGCCTAACTTGGAATGTATAAACTTACAAAATGTAAAATTTACATTCTATGGCTAAATTTTTTGTAAACATATTTACATACCTTTATTATTATGAAATACGTTAACTTATTTTTTTATGCTCACGTCTAAATCACATAGGAATTGCTAAATGCGTTGTGGTGCATATTAAACAATGCCATAGTACCGTAATGAAGGTTAGGTCAGATGTAAATAGTAGATATTAATAAGTTCAGTGTTAAAACTATCTACATAGGGTAAACATGAACACCTTTAATATAATTACGTACGTCAAAATGGTCTTCGCAAACAAAAAGAACTGATTTTGGTGAAACATCTTCAATGTCTCGCCAAACTGCGTTAAACCACGTCTTCCTGTTTGTTTAGTTTTTTGTAACTAACAAATATTTTATCAGGTGTTTTGTGAGATGTACTAGTACACTGCGGTACAATAAACCATTTAAATGATTTTGGTATACTTGACTGTTTATTTTCTCTTTCCATTACTTCAAACAATTTCTATTTAACCAAATACGCATCACCGCTAAAGTACACAAACGTGACAGCCGAGGTTGTGTGACGTCACAGAGTGAGCAGGCGTGACAGGTGCGTTTTGGTGGGCATTTCAAACATAAAACTTTCATTCAATCATAACTTTTTCAAAACTAATTTTTAAATCGTGATACTTTGTAAATACATTTCTAACACATAAATGAATGAAAACCAAGTGCCCAGAGGCAATGGCGTCATGCCGCATCAGTCCTATCGCTCCAACCGGCAAGTTTCAAATGGTGACTGGAGCGGGTTAGCTGACTTGGGTCGTCCAGTCGCTTCCTCGTGGAGTTTACCTAATAGAGGGCTCTACTGTACATGTGCACCAAGTGCCTTTGCGCACTGGGCCCACAGTGGCCGGCCCCCTAGTGTTTTGTGACGTACGTGCTGCCTGGTCAAGGGAACCCGCAGTCCTACTCTAAAATCGGAAACAGCTTGGCAAGACGCAGTCACCTGCCTCTTCCTTGGAGGAAGGCATTTAGCAGATAGAGAGAGAGGTACAAATCACCCTTGGAATCAGAACTCTGTGAGTAGATGCAAACGCATTTATTCGGAAGAGTAAACACGGTGACCGGTACTAACTCCTATGCTTTCGTGATTACCAAGGTGGCCGTCGACATCTTGGGGCCATCCGGCACCGGAGTCTTGCCAGGCCCCTCGTCAACTGGGGTAGCCATCTGGGGCAGGGACTCTTGGGGCTCCTCCATCTCTTCGGTTCTGTTGGGCACTTCGTCTACTGGGGTAGCCATCGGAGGCAGGGGCTCTTGGGGCTTCCCCATCTCTTTGGCTCTGCTGGGCTCAGCTTCTTTGGGGGCGGCTGTCGAGGTGGATTCGTTCTGCTGGCTAGGCAGGGGCGCGTGACTGACGTGTATATTTGTTTAACTGGCAACATGAGTTCATCTGTTGTTTATGGGGTTCTTTCCTTTGTTGGCTATCGTGACATCACATGGATGATTGTACACATTCACCCAATTTATGTTTTCATTTCCAAATTCATTTGTTAGTGTTGCTGTCAAGACAGGCAGGTAGGTAATTGTGTGACCACAGATACCATCCAGACCTGCCCACTCCAAGTGATATCTCACTGCAACTAGAAACTGAGACACCTAGCTGCCTCCTTGTGCATAAGGACCAACAGATATGACATCCCTGCCTTCTACTGCTGTGTAGGCAGCCTTGAAAAGATGCTCCCTATTGCCTCCCTGATGCCTGGTTATGTTGGGCTACTAGGTTGCGGCGGGTTGCATCGATGCCCGCTCAGGCACGGAACATACGGACTCGTGTGCTTTTCTCTCATCGGGAGTACTGGTTTGCGATGACGGGGGTATGACAGCTGCGTTTTAGAATAAAAGCAATATGCAGCATGCATCAACTACCCAAATTGTGTAAAGGGATGCGCCTTTAATGTGAAATTCTTCAATCATCAATGCTTTTCTCAAAGACAGCAAACTTTTGTGGTAATTTTTTTTACACATTGTGTTTNGTGAAATTCTTCAATCATCAATGCTTTTCTCAAAGACAGCAAACTTTTGTGGTAATTTTTTTTACACATTGTGTTGTAAATAAACATCAGAATTTCAAGTTTAAAAAATGTAATGAAATAATGTCATTCTTTGCGTGCATCTCTGGTTGATGAAATATTCATTGGAAAGTTTGTTAAGAACTACTTTTCACGTGGAAATGATGCTATAACAATGCCTTGGATGTGAATGTTTTTCAGGCATGTCCAGTATGCTCCTGTATTATCGGTTTTTTCACCCCACTGGACCCATAGTGCTGTGTGGCTCCAGGGANCAGGCATGTCCAGTATGCTCCTGTATTATCGGTTTTTTCACCCCACTGGACCCATAGTGCTGTGTGGCTCCAGGGAACTGGGCTGCAGTGTTGAGCATGACTCAAAGTCACAGCTGCATCCAGTGCAGTCGTCAACACTTCGCTCACTCAAGCACCTGTGGACTGTTGACAGGAACAATGACTCCAGGTAATTAACTTGTTTTGAATCTGTGACATTTTTTTAAGTGGTTAATAAGATTACACTTTCAATTGCATATCTTGTTTTAATTATTTTTTCTTTACATCAGTAATGATTTCATATTGCATAGATAATGCAAATAGTTGTAATAGTGTAATTGTGCAGTTAATACTTATTTGATAGGAAAATTCAGTTAATTTTCTTTTTGTTTGGCGAGAGAATGTAATTGTTTTTCAGTATTTCAGACGTTTTAGCAGTTTTAGAATGTGTATTTATGAGTTTGTTTTTTCTAAAGTTGTAGTTGAAGTTACGTCTGGGATTAGTGATAAGGGCCATTAGGATATTTGTTAAGATTTGGGCGGCTCTTAACAGCGAGATCTTGAGGGTGATTGAGGTGAGTATGGAGCAGTGCCGGAATGAAAGGGCGGGGGAAATGGGAGATCTCCAAGAAAACCCGCCGACCAGCGGCATCGTCCGGTACGATTCCCACATGCAAAAATCCAGGATTGGCCCGGCCGGGAATTGAACCCGGTTTGCCTTGGTAGAAAGCGAGTATGCTAACTGCTCAGCCACCACAGCCCCTTCAGTTTAAGAGATTTTGATGAATTTGAAAACTGTGATTCTTTCTTGGAAGCAGTGACTATTGAACATGAAGAAGACGAGTTTATTTGTAAATCAAAGTACGAGATAGATGCAGGTGATTGNTGGAAGCAGTGACTATTGAACATGAAGAAGACGAGTTTATTTGTAAATCAAAGTACGAGATAGATGCAGGTGATTGGGTGCTAGTAAAATTTTTGGGGAAAATTAATGTTAATGTGAAGAATTTCATTGCTGAGGTCCTCTATTTTGAACATGGTAATCCTGTCTTTAAGTATGTGAGGAAGTTTTCAAGAAGCCATGGCTCAATTACTTTTAACCCTCACCCAAAGAAGACATCAGTGCAGTGGAGAAAAAAAAAATTGTTTGTATTCTTCCTTCTCATACAATTGGAAGACTTTATGAATTACAATGTGCAATAATTTTTTCAAAGATGTACGATGTTAGTTCTTATTAAGGCTCATTATGTTCCTAGGTACATAAAATGACTAAGCATTAGCATTTTCCCCCTCATTTTGATATTTAATGATGGACTATTTTTATGTGTAGTATAAAATAAATAATTATTACACTTTTTGTTACATTTTGATTAAAAGTAGAATGACAGTTATTGTGTTTGTACTCATGTTCCTGAGTTTAATTTTGGTTAGGTATGAAAGTGATATACTTATTCTAAGCCTGTAGGACTGACAGTGGAGACTTAATTACAATGCCTACATTACTACAGTTGACTAAAGTGTATAACATAATTTTTCTGCTCTTATTCATTGTTAGTATTCTGCCCTCCAATTCATGTTGGCTGATCCTAGAAGGGGACAAATTACAAAATTCACTGATTTTTCATCCAATTTAAAAAATTTCAAAGAGTAAAATCGTCTACAAGAAAAATATTTTTGGCACTTGCTCTGACATAACTGTACAGTAAAAAAAAAGCAACTTCCAGAGGCCATGTATGCACTTAACCCCATTTCCAGGGGCAAGTGCATACCTGAGACCTTGACTAAATTAGTGTTTTTTTAAACCATACCTTTTGGATATGATTTTGAAGAATAATACTCTATAACGTCTCTTGTGACTAAAAATGTGGTTTTCCAGCTGCAAAAACAGGTGTTTTACACCCCTCAAATCAAACATTGTACATTTTGGTCTGCAATTAATCTCACTAATTTTTTAGTTTAGAGAAAATAACATTTTACAACTGCTTAAAAGTTTTTAAAGTTTTGGTAGCTATACGTAATATTTCAGTGTGATTTCATGCGATACGTTTTCAGTAAGGAAGCACACTTTTGCAAACTGACATTTGTTTTCCTATTTACGAAAAAGTTGAGGGTTTAACGTACATAAAGTTTACCTGAACTAGGTTTGCCACATGTGCACATCCTAAATGGCTCAACGAGAAGCTGCGCCTCAACCAAATAGACGACTTAATAAGCGCTGAGATTCCGGATCCAGCACAAGATAAAGATTTGTACGACACCATAGTCCGAAACATGGTTAACGGTCCATGTGGCGTGCATAACCCAGCATCGCCTTGCATGAAAGGTGGGAAATGTACAAAAAAATATCCACGAACGCTACTAAAAGATACAGTGCGNGGAAATGTACAAAAAAATATCCACGAACGCTACTAAAAGAAACAGTGCGCAATGACAAAGGCTACCCGTTATACGGACGCAGAGCACCAGAAGATGGTGGTAGGAAAGTCATTGTGAAGGTTCTCACCGGGGCGTTCGTAACCTTAGACCATAGCTGTGTTGTGCCATATTCACCCATTATATGTCAAATGTTTAATGCTCGCATTAATGTAGAAGCTTGCAGCTCTGTCCACGCTATTAAGTATATATGCAAATATATAAATAAAGGAACTGATCAGGCGATATTCAATCTCAGAAATGAAGGTGGGGTGCAGCTCGTTAATGAAGTTCAGATCTTTCAAGCAGGGCGTTATGTCAGTNCTGATCAGGCGATATTCAATCTCAGAAATGAAGGTGGGGTGCAGCTCGTTAATGAAGTTCAGATCTTTCAAGCAGGGCGTTATGTCAGTAGCAACGAGGCAGCATGGCGGCTCCTTGGTTTCCCCTTACATGAGAGACATCCAACTGTTACTCATCTTGCCGTGCACTTGGAAAACGGGGAGCACATGTACTTTAATAAGAACAACTTCAATGAAAGGGTCTCATCACCGCCCAAGACCACACTAACAGCCTTTTTCCAGCTTTGTCAGACCGATTCTTTCGCAAAAACTTTGTTGTATGCCGAAGCTACCCGTTACTACACTTGGAACACTTCAAGAAAGGAGTGGAAACGCCATGTTCAAGGCACGCCTGTTGAAAATTGGCCTGGAGTTAAATCATCAGATGCCCTCGGCCGTGTGTACTCCGTCCATGTAACAAATCTTGAATGTTTCTGTTTGCATATGCTGTGCACTAAGTCCGGGATCCGCCAAGCCATAAAGACCTTAAAGCTGTCAATGGTCAGGAATGCGCAACGTATAGAGAGGCATGTTAAGCTCTGCGTCTGTTAGAGAATGATAATTATTGGGACAGAACCATGGAGGAAGCGGTGCAATGCCAGTCACCAGCCAAAATCAGGGAACTATATGCAACCCTCATATCATCTTGCGGCCTTAGCAATTCCCAACAGTTGTGGGATAAGTACAAAGAGTACATGGCGGAAGACATTTTGCAACGGCTACAGCAGACACACGCGGACATGAGATTTAATGAATGCATTTATAACAATGCCCTTCCAAAAATTTAAGATTAAATAATGGCAATTGTGGGGGAAAAGTTAAGCGATTTCGGAATGATTAGCTCTCCACGATCAGACGCAAGTGATTTAAGTGACAAAATTGTTCGAGAGTTAAACTATCATGTCCCAATGTTGCATCAGCAAGTGACCAAAATGGTGCCCCGGTTATTACCGGAACAAAGACACGTGTTTGACCAAGTGTTACGTCAAGTGGAGTCGGGGAATGGTGCACTCTTCTTTCTAGATGCCCCTAGTGGAACGGGAAAAACTTTTTGTTAAATTTATTTCTGGCCCATATAATAAAAGACAAATAAATTGCTGTAGTCGTGGCTTCCTCCGGCATAGCCACCACACTACTAAGCGGGGACAGTACCGCGCATTCCGTGTTAAAGTTGCCACTGAATCTTGCTCAGGAAGTCTCACCCATCTGCAATTTTAGTAAAAATAACGCTTGGGGTACAATGCTGCATCAATATAAGTTGTTAGTGTGGGACGAAAGCACAATGTCACACAAAAAAGCGATAGAAGCCCTAAACCGAACTCTACAGGATATACGAAACAATACAGACATTATGGGAGGAATGGTTGTATTACTGGCTGGTGACTTCCGCCAAACTCTACCAGTGATTCAGAGGGGCACACCTGCAGTACTTTATTTTCGGACAGAGTTCAGCAGTTCGAATACCCGTTTTGTCAAGAAATTCAGCTTGACGACATATATGAGAGTGCACCTCTACAATTACATTGATGCAGGACGTTATGCTGATACACTACTGAAAATTGGAGATGGGTGGTTAGAAACAGATGCAGAGGGCTTTGTGTCACTAACGGGGGATTTTAGTAATTTGGCGCAGNTGTGTCACTAACGGGGGATTTTAGTAATTTGGCGCAGAGTGATACGGAACTGATTGCTAGCATTTACCCAGATCTACAAAGAAATATAAATGACGACCAGTGGCTATGTAAAAGAGCGGTTCTAGCACCAAAAAATGACATTGTTAATTAAATCAATACTAACATTTTGAAAGAGGTACAAGGAGAAACAACAGGGTATTTGTCAGTAGACACAGTCATGGACACAGAACAGAGCACTTCAAATCCTGTAGAGTTCCTGAATTCTCTAGAGTTGTCAGGTGTGCCCTCACATAAGCTCCAATTAAAATTAGGCGTTCCGGTCATGCTTATGCGAAATTTAGTTGCACCGTGATTATGTAACTGCACGAGGCTTCGCGTCACACAACTTGGGTGGAACATAATTGGTGCCACTATTCTGACAGGAATAGGAAAGGACGAGAACGTAATTATCCCCCGGATCCCTATAATCCCCACAGACCTCCCGTTTCAATTCGAAAGGTTGCAATTCCCTCTCAAGCTTAGTTTTGCTATTACAATAAACAAAACGCAAGGGCAAACATTACAGGTAGCGGGGTGGACTTGGAAAAACAGTGCTTCTCTGATGGCCAGCACCTCTATGTCGCACGTTCGCGTGTGCCCATGCCCAAAATTTCCACATCTTAGCGCCAGATGGAAAGACTTACAACATAGTGTACGGCAGCATCCTAAAATAGTGCTCTGTTCTGTGTTTATGATCAGTGTCTGTCTACTAACAAATACAGTTATTTCTCCCTATAAGTTTGTCACTATAACCACGCGAGCGAAGCCACGGGTAAAAGTTAGTACATAATATAACTTTACTAAAAATGCTGGTAAAATTTAACATTGCAACTAAAGCTAAAGCATGTAGAATGTGTGGTGTGTTACTCTAAAGTTGTGTCTGTACAGTTCCAGGTTGGATGATCTGCCTCGTCACCAAGCCGAGGATGCGTGCAGCATGGACAAAAAGCTGCTGTTGATGCACTGTTCCGCAGAAACGAGCCAGCCGTGCACAGCTTCCAGCAATGACGGCTCCAGCAGCCCCAAGGAAAGGGCACGTCTGCCGCTTCCAGGAGAGGTTACTGATGCACACATGGCAGATCAAGATAGCTGTGACACGCTCAAACCCAAACGACAGCGTTTGCCCCTTCCAGATGAGATAATCCAGTCATCTGCACTTTCTCCCCAGAAAAGTGTGGACAGCCCCAAGCCCAAACGGCAGCGTATGCCTCTTCCAGATGAAATTGTTGTGCCTCCTTCACAAAACTTGACTGTCAGCAGCCCCCCATCTCAGCGTCGACGGCTTCCACTTCCTAACGAGGATGCCCAAATATCTCTGTGCAGCTTAGAACAAATTGGCAAAGATAAACTAGAAACCACTGAAAATGACTCTATATCTGGTCAGAAATGTAAAGTGGTATGTTCTACTTTGGAGAGTAGTGCAGTTATTAAGTCCAACTGTGAAAACAATTGTTTAGGAAAAGGTTCAGAGAGAACAGTGCAAAGGCAGAAACGTCAAGGCATTTACTCTACAGAGGATATAGTGTCACAGGTTGTGGTAAAAATAAGTGATTCTGAAGTCAACGAAGACAAAAACAAAGTGCTTGTGACCATTAATCAAGTTGGTTTTGAAAATCGCAAGATTAACCGTGATAGGGAGGTATCATTACCAGGCTGTGGAGGTGAGGTGCAGTCCGCAGAATCTGAGGGTACACCAAGTGAAATTCTTTCAGTACCAAGTGAGGTCCTCTCAGCTCATGATTATGAAAACATGTGTGCAGTGAACATTGCTCGTGAAGCATGGGGTCTCCGTTCGTGGCGTGGGTATGCAGATATAGAAACGTGGCTCCATGATGACAGCATTGTGCGAGACAGGCGACGTGATACTCTCACCAGCACCACTTCATCGGAGAATTCTGCACGCTCCTCAGGATCGCCACCTCCTGTTCCATCTCGGCGTCCACGGCAGGAAGAGTACCTCGACACTTTAGTTTACGATTTGTCCGTGTGCATGGTCGACCCGGAGCCCGTACCTGCTCCAGGCGTATTTGTTGCACGGCCTTACGTTGTTGACCAGCATGGTGCTTTGTTTCCACTGCAAACTCTCGACACAATAACAGAGGAGCTAGAGGAATCCAGCTCTAGTGACATGGGTGAAAGACTGGGACGTTGTCGTGGCTCTGCTAGCACCCTAGTAGCTACAATAGACGAGATTAGGCACGGAGACTTGTACAACTCAGCAGATGAACAGTGGGAGACCAGCACGCAGCAGTCTACAAGTGAAGAACTTTATCCCACGAGCTCTCCACTTGCTGATCATACTCAGCCTCATCTTTTGCCTGAAGAGGTTTTATTCCTCTCAAAACTGAAGCCCCTTTCAGAAACTAGTTCTGCTAGTAGTAGCTCAGTTACCAGCAACTCGTCCACGAAAGCAAATTCTGATGAAGCCCACCAAATTATTTCCCAGTCGTTCTCACCTGATGTCAGTAAAACGCATGTACAAAGTAACAAACTTGGTTCAGAATTTTTGAAGTCATTGCCAGTTCGTAAAGATATAGTTCCAAATGAAAGTCTCGCAGTGTCACAAAAAAATCTTACATATTCATTTTTACGTGGTAATGCACAAATTCCCAAGTGCAGTTCTAAAATTGTTTCAATTTTGTCATCGCCACCAGGCACGTGCAACTTGGTTCCAGAAGAGAAAACAAATGCATCATTAAATTCTAATTATTCGTTACCTGTATTAATTTGTAATGAACCAGAACCTGTACTGGATTACAGCCATCCTTGCTCAGAGGTTTCACCCTTACGATGCAGTGATTCTTCAGTTCATTTCCCTTCATCTCTTCCGGACTCATCAGAGAATCTGAGGCAAAATGGGAAAAGAAACAGGCCACGCCGTAAGTTCTCGTTAATTAGGGAAAAATTTGAGACCAAGCAGGTTGACAGTAATAGTAATAGCAGTAGTAGTAGTAGTGATTCACAAAAGTTTCCCTCCCACTTGGACACTTCCCCTTCAGATGCACCTCTGACTGCAGTGTACTCGGAACCTCTCCCCGATGACATGACGGCCAAGATCCTAATGGAGAGTGAGCCAGTCATCTGCTACAACAAGGAAAATGTGCTCCCAGTTCCAAGCAGGATAAAGCAGTGGAACACTTTGCTGAAGCCACAAAACACTACCAACCTCAAATCGAGTCCAGATACTTTCCAGGTGATTCCTTTGTCTGGTGGCCTGGAGCAAGAGCTGGGCAAGACGTGGCCAGGGTTGGCCAGCCTGAAGGAGAGGAGGAGCATGTTCTTAAAGCAGGTGCTTTCTCCTCCAAAGTTCTCAAACTGGAGCNGTTGGCCAGCCTGAAGGAGAGGAGGAGCATGTTCTTAAAGCAGGTGCTTTCTCCTCCAAAGTTCTCAAACTGGAGCCGCAGGGGCTCCATTTCACCCACCAATAAAGTGGTGCCTGCTTTGTGATCTCTCAATTGTGATTAAGTGTACAATCAGTGTTCCAAGTCTCGTTAACTTTTTTTCAGTGTGGCCTAGACTTCACATGTTCGCATGATGTGTTCCTTTGCAGGCAGTCATACAAGTATGTGCACTTTAATTCCATTGAATACTCATACCACTTTGCAACATTGGTTAATGTTTGTGGATTTTTACATTTTACACATATATTAATGCAGTTGCTCTGTGTTCTACCATTCTGAGGTCATGAGACAGTAATTTATTGTGTTTATGCTGTCAGTTGAGATAGCTTGTTTTGATTTTATCCCATCATAGAGGCCAACACAACATGTCACCATTTACAGTCAAATCTCACTACAAAGTACTTTTAACTACGTCTTTCAAATCCTCAGCGTATATGATAGTATTAAAGACTTTTTCAGTGCCATGAAGTATTTTTCAGCACTACATACTAAACATACATATTAAGTATTTAACTTGAAGTGTCTTTGTGTACTTTGTAGCAAGATATCATGGTAGATACTTCTGCTTTAAATGTGTGCAAGGATTGAATAACATATGTATGACATACTCATATATAATATGAAATATTTATTTTATTGTACACATCATGTCAAAAGCAGAAATATTCAGAAAACTGAAAAACAGTGTCCCAAAATGTATCAAAATGAAGAAGAGAGGGAAATGTGTAGGTGATGTCAAGTATGAGCTGTTCAGGGTTATTTAAGCAATTTTTAAATCAACCTTTGAAAAACGTCACTGCCCCTGGCTACATATATTTTGTAACGGGCGCACTGACTGGTAAGCACCCAGTAAAGTTGTTCAACAGAGGGAAAGTAGGTCCATGTCTTAACATTGAATTAGAAGTTTTCATGTAAACATTTCTGTGTTTTTTTAATACATTAAGTGTCAGAATGAGCAAATCTGTATATTATTACCTTTTCTAAGAATGTCACAGTTTGATAAAGTGATCAGGCCCATGGCAATGTTAATTTTACATTTGATGGAAGAATACACAATGTGCATACGAGCAGATTTCAAGCAGGACTTTCAGAAGTGTTCAGTTTACAGTGAGCAACCTATAATGTGCATTCTCATTTTATTTTACTGGAATACTCCAAAGTCCTGTTCAGCCACGATAATCATTATATTTACAATAATACTTTCAGATTCACCGAAATGCCCACTGAAAAGGGACATATGTCTTAAATGTAAAAACATGTTACAAATTAATACTATAACACACTACTTACCATATAAGTAAGTGATTGGCATTGCATCAGCTATATAAATAAGGAAAAGATCATAAGACTAAATGGCTGTATGGGATTGATTCAAGGTAATTTTTACTACATGTCCTATGATACAGTTTTTACAACTTCTAACATGACATTATTTCTTATGAAAAAATTACTTTTCAATTACAAAGGTTGAACACCTACACCAATCTATACACAATTTTTACTAGAATACTGAAGGTGCAATACTTGGACTATTAAAATGTATTTTCATGAAATTATGTTCTTTCATTTAATACAGAACTTGATTTTTCCCCAGATTAGCTAGGTTGAGGTTTGTGAGACAAAAGGCATCCTTATATTAAATTAAATGACCCAAAAAAACATTGAATTACCATGTTAAAATGTTAATTATGCCCTAGGGAAATTGCACAAATGCAGCATCAAGCATGTTCTTAGTGTGTTATTCAAAACAAGCGACGTACTTAAAGAGATATTGACTTGTGGAAAACTTGCTACAAATAGTTACGTAAATAATGTACTGTAGTACAGTGGAACCCTCTTATAAGGTTCTTCAGGGGTCCACAAGAAAGTGACACTATAAGCAGGAAAACCTNTGAATTACCATGTTAAAATGTTAATTATGCCCTAGGGAAATTGCACAAATGCAGCATCAAGCATGTTCTTAGTGTTAGTTATTCAAAACAAGCGACGTACTTAAAGAGATATTGACTTGTGGAAAACTTGCTACGAATAGTTACGTAAATAATGTACTGTAGTATGTACACAATATCACATGTAATAAAATATACTCAACCAAGATTTCTTCCAGCAACTTTTAGGTTTTGAATTATTATAATTAATTGTATGCTGGCATGCTTGCCAGGTTGACATGTTACATACAATATTGGCCATTCCAGGACTACAAATTATAGTATGTACATTCAAATACAACAAAATATTACATCGCGTAGCTAAGAATAGATCTTATGTTTTATCCATTACATGATTTAATGTTTTATTTGTGGAGTTTTGAAGTGTGACATAAGTCAGTTTTGTCAGCAAAAACATTAAGATATGGACCTACTTTCTTTTACTAAGTTGTCAACTTAATTTTAAGTACTTGTAAGTGTTTATGTTATANAATGTTAAAATATGTGCAATAGTGGTCATTAATTTCTCTCAATTGATGTTGAACATTTTATATTACTTATCATTTACTAACTATAGGTTATAGTACATCTTGGCATTGTTTTGATAGTCAGTGGACGCTATCTCATTTTTGAAACACAATCCGATACATTGTGTACAAATGCACTGTTATATCTAACAGATACCATAGTATGGTGAGGACTCTTGATGTACCGACAATGCATATATTGATAAACCGTAACCACCATTAATTTTCAGTGGTCCTGGCAAAGTTCCTAAATAAATAATGATGGCATTACCTGCTTTTCAAATTTCCTGGATATTGCATTGCTCAAAATATCATCCAGTCCTTTCACTTAAGATTTCCTGCAACAATTTTTTTTAAGCTAGTCGTTTATGGAAACTCGTAAAAACTGGGTGTGAAATATTACAATTATCAACACTGCAACGCTACTCTCTCCAGTTCAACTGATGGTGTCCACGAGTCTCGCTTTGGCAAACTGGCATGCTCCATTCCCTTACAGCTCGACGAAAGGGGTCGAGCACATGTCATCAAAACCAAAAAAATTGACAAACTTAGGTGCCTTCTTTTTCAACTAGGCCTATTGTTATACCTGCTTAGTTTGTTTTCAATTTTGCATATTAAATTTATGATAGGAACACAGTTCACAAATTGTCACATGCTTGCAGAATATGCCTACACATACTGACCATCTTAAAATTATCACATTACTTTTTTCTTCTTCTAATAACGTTGTAAATACTGTCACGCAACCCATCTTAATCTTTTCAAAGTATCATTTATTGCATCAACACATGAAGAAAAGCTCTTAAGGGAGGAAATCTAAACTGTTTCATTGCTCATTTATGTCCTAAGTACACTTCCATTTTTCTTAACCGCACTAAATTTCAGTTCGCACTCAATTCAAAATCACTGTTTTGCAGCAAACAAGATTTGCAGAGATGACTTTAATTCCATCGACCTCGTTTGTTGTAAACAACCATGTATTTTATAAAAACCAAACACTGCTGAAGCTATACACACGCCAGTAATTGCAGTAAAATAACCACACCAACAACTCTTGAGATGGTTATACTTTCAATTCACCCTGACTTCTTGAATAATGTTTTACAAAAACTACATCAAAACTATTCCATTTAGATGATGTTTTATCTTCGTTGAAGTCTACCAGTGAAGCCAAACAAAAACGTACATGTTTTGGTACAGATCAGCACTTTGGCAATCATCGGATATGCTCGTCCGCTCTTGTCAGANTGGCAATCATCGGATATGCTCGTCCGCTCTTGTCAGAAAATCAAGGAATATCTGTAACCATAAAAATAGTATTCTGGCCAGAATTACACTAAGTTAGTTTGTAAAACTATGGTATAGTCACCTTACTTTATTACATGGTACATAGTACTCTGTCCAAAAGTACAGTATACATACCATATATATTGCATTTATAGTCCTCATTTCAATATACGTGACTGATGCAGCACGAAAAATCATTGTAAACAGTCGAAACTGTGACTGATGCAGCACGGAAAATCATTGTAAACAGTCGAAACTGCACAAATCCGTAAAATTTGATTGTGCCTGTAAAATCGTAAGACCAGCATGTTTTTCGTAAAACTTACGGAAGAATCGTAAAAGTTGGTAAGTCTGAAAGTGTGTAGTTTAGAGCCGTTAACCAACTGAAATTAATGAACGATTCTAAATTTATTACTACTGAAATCCACTAAACTTGGGGCCTACAGTTACAATGCCATGCAGCACACTTTTAATATTTTATTTGTTTATAGAGCATGCCATAAAATATAAATGATTTATTTTCCCAGCAAAATTGTTATAAGTTGTAAAAAAATTTAATCTGTAGTCTCAACAACAGCATCCAGTTGTGATCCTGAAGACCTTAAATTAATTTATTGTAAATATGTTGTAATATTTTAGCATTTACAAGTTCTTAAAATGTTTTGTATATATACTTACCGCATGCATTTTGTTTATTGAATCTGGTGCTGTAGAACAGAAATGTAGATATTTTTTATTGTTTGTTTTTAGTATTATTTTTTAGACTTTGAATGTGATGATTACCAGCAGATTATGTATTTAATTGCACAACTAGGGATCATTTACTCAATCACTGTAATACTTTTGTGTCACGTATCAGACTCGCTTCTACATTAGTGCAGGCTACAAGCACATTTTAACATTAACCACCAACTGATAAATTATATACATTTNCAGACTCGCTTCTACATTAGTGCAGGCTACAAGCACATTTTAACATTAACCACCAACTGATAAATTATATACATTTTACACAAATTTAAGATCTTGTTTACTAAACTCTGCACTTTTAGTATGTGCTAAATTTGTGGCTAGCTCAGTGGTAAGTCACAAGCATCCCACTTCGAAATTCTTAAGAGGTTTTAATCTGAATGTTGTGANTTTGTGGCTAGCTCAGTGGTAAGTCACAAGCATCCCACTTCGAAATTCTTAAGAGGTTTTAATCTGAATGTTGTGAAGGACATCCTTAACTGAGAAAGAAACTATGCAGTTGCAATACTGTAAAATAATTTCATATTAGGTATTTATGGGTCTTGGACATCCCAGGAAAACTTAATGGCAGTCCATGAAACTGGCACTTACACTAAACCAAGAGAGTACCTGATCACTAGTTTAAAAATTGTTTACCATACTTCATTATGTGAATACAGTATAGTATTTATGTAAAAATAAAATGAATGCAAATTTTTAGAAATGTTAACTGTTTTTAGCAATATTTTTTACTCGTGTTTTCATCTATGGAATTTTACAGTATTATGATCTTATGCTTAATGAATTTTTAATGTATTATTTTGTATTTTTATAGTTTTATATTGATGATTTAACAAATTCAGTAAAAATATATTTTGGAATTGCAGTTTGTTTATTCAACATTTCTTAGAATTTTGATTAATTCACCTGATATTGCCAGCGGTTAGATTGAGCTAATTTACAAGGACAACAGAAAACCCATTTGCAGGATGGCTGCATACCAGGAAAACTAAGGGAATTTTTCCACAGCTACTCATATAAACCGAGAGTATCACTGTTGGCTATAGGCAAAAAGCAAATGTAATAAATATAAAAATTGATGTTAATTNCTCATATAAACCGAGAGTATCACTGTTGGCTATAGGCAAAAAGCAAATGTAATAAATATAAAAATTGATGTTAATTTATTTTCAATGGAAAGCAGTACTTTATGTGGGTGTTATCAAATGGGCACAGAATGCCTTGACACTGTGAGTTGTAACTGGCCCCAGCACAAGGCACATCGTAAGCTGCTAGGGTGGCCATGACTTTCCTGTTTAGGACATGCAGCTTTTGTGGCATCGATGGTTTATCTGAATTTCTGTATGTTGCAATGCAAACTTCTGTCTTAGATATGACTGGACCCCTTATTTTGCTACTAATGATATTTTTCACATTCAAAATGATGAAGCCATATTATTGTTTCATGCTTTGCATGTGTTCTACGGAAAAATAGGAAATTTAACATGTTTTAATGATGGTCTGCTAATAAACTATAATGTCAGCACAAATGCTACATAATGTATCATGAAACACTTCATTAAATGGGTACTTTTTAACAACCAACAGGGAAACTGTTGGAATCTATCTGTGTAAGCATTACTGTCATTTAAGAAATATTATCTTTGAAGAAATACTCAAAAAAATGAGGTTAGAAAATCATTTTTGTTTAACAACACAACTCATTGTATACAATAAAGCAAAATTGTTTGTAAAAATTATTGAATTATTATGCTATTAAGACTGTTTAGGAGCAAAAAACAATGTTTCATATACAGGCAGTCCTCTACTTTCGGACATTCTACTCTTGTACAATTCCCACTTTCGTACATTGGCTACTTACACCTTAATTCGACATTCGGATGTTTGCTTCGTATTGTCTTTGCAAATAATATTGCGGCAAAGTTGACTTATACTACATAGAGACCTCTGGTGTTAATATATGGAACTGTGTTTTCAATATAACTGAACAAGATTAATGCACATATGCAGTTGTATGTAGTCTCACGTGTTACTACGCTATGGCGATTCTACGTATTAAAGCTGTTCCAGTTTAGAACTTCCGTTGCTTTTTTTATGGTGTTGACGCATTCTGCGTCCCTATATTTTATTCGTCAGAACACACGCTCTGGCGAAGCTCGCAGGTGGACGACCGCANCAGCCGAGAGAAGACAGCGCCTCCATCCAGATAAGTAGAGTCATCCAGCGAGTGTGAAGAATCTTGCCTCCCCCCACCCCCCGCCACGACGCGAAGAGCCGCGCCAAACAATACGGAGCCTACGTAAAAAAGGGAAGGGGAGTGTTGTCTCGTGTGTACATGTATGAGTGGCCCTGTTAAGCGTTAATAAAACTGATTTATTGGTAACCTGAAAACGAGGTGAATTTATTAGTAAATTGGACCTAGAGACAATAGTNAACGAGGTGAATTTATTAGTAAATTGGACCTAGAGACAATAGTGTTGACGTATGCCTACGCCCTAACACTGAGGGCCAGCATCAATTGCTGGTGCCTTACGCAGAGAGCAGATTCAATACCTACTTATGAACCATAGCATTGGGCAGGTATCACTGTTTAGTTTCCCTTGAGGTTAATTTTATAACCAATTTTTTGTTGTTTTTAATCTATTGGTTTACAGACATAATTATTTCACTATGCAATGAATAATAAACGTAAAACCGAAAATAATGAAGAATCAGTGTGTAAGAAACAAAGAAAACATGTTGTAAATAGTGTACAAATGAAATTAGAAATTATCGCGAAATCGGAAAGTGGCAAATCATTTGCAGCTATAGGGCGGTCTTTCAACCTGAGCCGATCCACTGTGTGTTCCATTGTAAAAAGTAAAGACAACATAAGGGACTATGTTATAAGTTCAGGAAATCTATCTTTTAAGATAATTTCAAAATGGCGGTGTGCAGTGATGGAAGAGATGGAGCGGTCTTTAAAAGCGTGGTTATAGACGATCAACACCAGAAAAATATCCCAATCAGCCTTGCAATAATTCAAGGCAAAGCTCTCAGTTTGTATGAAGAGTAGAAAGAACAGCTTGGGGAGTCAGCTGCTAATGCTCAAGAGTTTAAAGCGAGCAAATACTGGTTTGACAAAAGTCAAGGACAGGCATGCACAACATAAAATTGCGTCTTTTAAATTGTTGGCTATATATTTAAACACTTGTAAATAATTTTTATGCATAATCTTGTCTCTTAGTGTGTAAATATATTGTTTTGAATATTTTTTTGTTTCCCATCTAGGAACAGAACCTCATTTATCACATTCACATAAGGGTTCTACTTTCACACACAAAATTAGGAACACATTATGTCTGAAAGTAGAGGGCTGCCTGTATTTAACCATTTTTACTTTTTGTAAAATGGTATCAAATACCAGTCCAGCAAAAGTGAAAAGAAGTGGTGAAATTATTTTCTAAACTAAAATTAACTCTGAAAATATGCAAAAGGACAGGAATTCAAGTACTCACAGTCTAGTACTTGTCGGTAGGCGCACGCACAAAGATGGACGACACATTTTTCACGCTGTTGCACAATCACGACGTTTTGCTGGCGCAAGCACATGAAAAATGTGTCGTCCTTCTTTGTGTGTGCGCCTATCGACAAGTACTAGACTGTGAGTACTTGAATTTCTGTNACCTATCGACAAGTACTAGACTGTGAGTACTTGAATTTCTGTCCTTTTACACATTCTTAGTAGTCTAGCAGCGTACTTGTAACATTAACTCAAAATTTACAGTGATTTAGAGTAGAGTGACAGTGTACAGAAGTAACAGTGATTTAGAGTAACTTACTTAACTCGCACAGCCTATAGGCTGTTCAAGGTAATGTGAGCACTTTTGAAAGCCATTTCATTTGGAATAATATTCTATAAATATATTTTATTTTAGCATTGGACGTTAACTTCAGAGTGCAGTGAAATATACACACTGTGNGAATAATATTCTATAAATATATTTTATTTTAGCATTGGACGTTAACTTCAGAGTGCAGTGAAATATACACACTGTGTTTATTACTTACGCAGCAATATTTATTTAAAGAATGAAAAACAGCTGAAAGGAAAAGTAACTAAGGCCTCAAAAGTGCTCACTTTACCGCGAACAACCTATCTGGCTAGTGCAACCACTCTACTGGAGGCATTTTATAGACATCTTCATGATCTGGGATTCAACTACGAACCCTCTCATCAACTTCCTTAACTTTCACAGCCTGCTTAAGTTCAACTGGCCGTACTCTGTCACATGCTATATTTCTGGATGTGGAACTAGCCCTTCACAATGGCAAAATTAAAACAGCTGCTCACATCAAACCCACCAACAACCTTCAATACCTACATTTCGACAGCTACCATCTATTCCATGCCACGAAATCTCTGCCGTACAGTCTTGCCACCAGAACTAAACATATTTTTTCTGCTCAAATTGACTGAAACAAGCAGTGTGATACAATAGCCAAAGCATTCTTCGATAGAGGCTACTCTCAAGATCTCTGGTTTACAAACAGATTCAGTGTGCCGCTTCAACCACAGATACTCAAACAAAGATCAGTAACTCATATCCCTCTGGTTGTCCCTTACCACGTAGGCATGGACAAACTCAGAACCATTCTCAACTGTGGACACACAATTCTGGCCTCATCACCAGTCACTCAAAACTTNTCCTATCCAGAGCCTAGCCAGCGAAACATCGCAATTGCACAACAGCGTGAAAAATGTGTCATTCTTTGTGCGTATACTGTCAACAATTACTAGACTGTGAGTATTTTATTCCTGTCAATTTATATATTTTGGGTAGCCTAGCGGCCTTCTTGTAACCTTGATTTTTTTTTTTTTTTACCATCTCCGTTGTGAACATTAAAGCACTAATCTTGAACAAAAGAAAGCGAGGTTAGGCAATGTATGTTTTGTTTCTGCTTTTAGANTCCTATCCAGAGCCTAGCCAGCGAAACATCGCAATTGCACAACAGCGTGAAAAATGTGTCATTCTTTGTGCGTATGCTGTCAACAATTACTAGACTGTGAGTATTTTATTCCTGTCCATTTATATATTTTGGGTAGTCTAGCGGCCTACTTGTAACCTTGATTTTTTTTTTTTTTTACCATCTCCATTGTGAACATTAAAGCACTAATCTTGAACAAAAGAAAGCGAGGTTAGGCAATGTATGTTTTGTTTCTGCTTTTAGAATGAGTTTTGAGTCTGGTATTTCCTACACTTCTTATTGGAACAAACTTCTTACATCATCAATTTATATAACAAATGTTGAATTGTACATTTTTAAGAGCGACAAATTTTTCTTGAATAAATAATAATATGTAAACAATATTCGTAACACCAATTATCTGCAGTCTAAAGTCAAATGCAAAAAATTCAATCGTATTGTTTAGTTGACACCACTGTCCTGATAGCTCTGTTTCTAACTCTGCATTGACTTGTCGTTCTATATTTATCTCTGGTCTATGGTTGTGCCGGACCAACTGTTCTTTACATATTTTGTTACATGCGGTTGTCATTTGTATGTTAAAGGTACACATATTCTCTTTATATTTATATTGTAGTACTTGCACACAGCAATGTTAACATTAAGAAAAATGTAAAATNAGGTACACATATTCTCTTTATATTTATATTGTAGTACTTGCACACAGCAATGTTAACATTAAGAAAAATGTAAAATTTTTCCTTTGTTACTGATACTGCCATATCAAAAACTGTTACATCCTATTTAAATCAACACATTTTCTGATAACCAGNTTTTCCTTTGTTACTGATACTGCCATATCAAAAACTGTTACATCCTATTTAAATCAACACATTTTCTGATAACCAGAACAAACACTATTTTAAGTTTTTTTAAATCTCATTCGATACTATTGAATGGCATTCCAATTAGTGCTCAATTATGCAATCAAACATTCTAAAAATTGATTCAGCACAAACTATCTAAATCAATTGGCTGAATCAATTACGTTTTAACTGCTTCTCATGTCAATCTTACACAATTATTTTGCCCTTTTGCAAATCGTTTTCTTATTTTGAAATTTCAAATAACTATAGTACATTTTGTGAAAATTTCGAGATTTCATGCCTTGCGAAAAGCAGGTGCCCCTAGCAATGGCTATTACAGTGCATACTTGCTTACACAGAAAANTCGAGATTTCATGCCTTGCGAAAAGCAGGTGCCCCTAGCAATGGCTATTACAGTGCATACTTGCTTACACAGAAAATTTTGCAGTGCAATGTGTAGGAAATGAAGTTCCATTTCCTGTGATTACAAACAGTGTCTGCTTAGTAACCAAGTAACTGCAATCAGTTCACCAGTACTAATATAATGCTATACTTCTCATCTCTAGTTCACACAGAGTCAGTTACTCTGCGAGTTAAGTAGAACTGTTGCTTACCATAACCAACTAATGGCACTTAAAATGGATTGTTATGGATATGTACAATATANGAGTTAAGTAGAACTGTTGCTTACCATAACCAACTAATGGCACTTAAAATGGATTGTTATGGATATGTACAATATAGACAATCATAACAGTTAAAAAATATATTGATATAATTATTACACATCAGAAATGTAGAAATAATTTTAACAGTGAAAATATAAACAGGACATCAATAAGTTTGAAACCCAAACCCTGGTACTGTGTACATGAATACCAACTATAAAATGTTATTATATAAAACACTATCTTTATGAAAAATACTTTGAATTTGCATAGCTATCCTGTACCGAACAATGCAAAATTTACAAAAAAAAANACACTATCTTTATGAAAAATACTTTGAATTTGCATAGCTATCCTGTACCGAACAATGCAAAATTTACAAAAAAAAACTGGAATGCTGGGAAATGTCACTTACTAGCACCATATATTCCAGACATGTCTACTTAAATTTTGACANAAAAAAAAACTGGAATGCTGGGAAATGTCACTTACTAGCACCATATATTCCAGACATGTCTACTTAAATTTTGACATCCAGGACAGCATATGAATGTACAAATCTATTGGTCGTCATTTTGACTGTGGACAAGAAACACATGCCTCTTCAATGCAGTCATATATTTAAACTTACGTGAACAGATGGAGCAAGTGTGGCGTCTTTTTAAGTCGTGAATTATCGCATGATTGGCCAGAGCACTTTTGTTTTTGAACTTCCTACCGCAGATTTTACATTTTACAATTTTACCATCGGAATGTGCGTGCAGGTGCATCCTAAAACTCATTTCCTCATAGAAAATTTTATCACAGAACTGGCACTTGAAAACCTGAAAATGAGTCAGTTTGTGCTGCTTGAAACTCTCCTCTGTTTCGAACTCCATGCCACATTTACCACAGATGAATGGCTCCAGAGAATGCAGGATCATGTGCGCCTGGAAAATGCCCTCATATGAGAATGTGGAATGGCATCTGTTGCAGCTGAACTCTCTGTACGTAGTGTGGGACATTTTGTGTTTCAGCAACTCACTCTTAAACAAAAACAGCTTTTGGCAACGTTCACATTTATACCCATCCTCGTTGATGTATTTTTGGGCATGCAGTTTCAGTGCATCGCGATCTTTGAAAGTCATGGAGCACCTTTCGCATGTGTACAGGTTTCTCTCTTTGTGGGTTAACAAGTGGTGTTTGAGTAGGCCAAGTTCTTTAAATACTTTTCCACAAGTATCACATTTATTATCCAGCTGGCCACACAAGATTGTCGTGTGCCTCCTAAAGAAGCTTTCTTTCATGAATCTCTTGCCACAAGCATCACATCTATAAGGCTTTTTGCTGTTAACGTGGACTGCTGTGTGGGCCCTGAATGTTTCTTGACAAGAAAAATTTTTCCTGCATATCTTGCATGCAAAAGTTTTGTCTACGCAAACTGACTCGTGCTTCAAGAAACGGTACTCACATTTGAATGCCCTTAAGCATCTTGTGCACCAGAATTTTTTACAAGCATGGATTTTCTCATGATTGACAAGTGAGGACTTATACTTAAAAGCCTTCCCACATATGCTGCACTTAAACAACAGACCGCATGCAGTACGACTCATGTGTTTTCTCAAGTTGCGTTTTTTCCAGAAGTTCATGTTGCACACTGCGCATGTGTACTTCAACAAGTGACAGTGAGTGAGAGAGTGCCTTTTTAGAGCGCTCTTGGTGTTGAAACATTTGCAGCACTTTTCACAGAGATGAAGTTGTGAACTTTGGGACACATCTTCACCAACCCCTTCTTCTTCCAACCCTTCACTGTATTCTTCACGTCCAATTATAGTGTTGATTGCTGTTTTCATTCGACTCACAAGTTGGTTTCCTAAAATGAAATCAAATTTCAAAAGTACATAAATGACTAAAGATTATTTTTTTTTGTAACAAATACTTGTGAAACTACACACACACAAAAATAAATACAGTAAGTCCTCGCGTACAGCACATATATACAATGCCCTCCTTTATGCTAACTTTTGATATTTGGAATATTAGAAAATAAAAAATTTAGTTTGCAACTCAAAACTTGATGACAATATACTGGTTGAAATATACCTCATTTATTTTCCATTTGTTTTAATCACTCTTAAATGCATTTATTTTATTTTATAATTTGCATTACCCCCCCTTCCCCAACTTAGGCTGAGTATATATAACCTGATTATTTTTGACCACCTATCCATGTGGCATGATTATTATAATATTTGAGGATACTTTGAAGGAAAAAAAATTACTAAAAGTTCATTGTAGGTTAGAAATTTCTGGAAATGTTGAAATTATTATTTATTTTAATTATATTTGTTTAGTTAATATAGATTTTCTGTACTTATTGCAATGAACATTTTTTTTCTGTTGTTTATTTGTCTGAGTCTATTTGGCCCACAATTTTTATTGCTCCTTGGTGGTGCTAAGCAGATCACCTTGCCTCAAAGGTGGCTTTTGGTGGGCAATTCAAACAGGGAAGATGCTGTATCGCAGAAAATGTCTACTGAAATTTGCTAGAGCCATCCTAACTTGTAGGAAGTATTTTCAACCACCATGAATGAGTTTAGTTTCTCAATTAGGTAGCCCAGGCATGTAAAAGAGGTGGTATTGAGTGCTATGCTGCATACATTTTTTTGGTTGTGATTCAAGCATGAAGTGATGCCATTTTGTTAGTGCCATGGTAGGTGACACTAATGTGCAGACTGATATCAGCTAGCTCTGTGACCTATTTCGTTATTTTCCTTCGAAACAATGCTAATGTATTGTTGCACGTGAAGGACAGAGTAATTAGATTATTTATGGACGTGCGCGCTATCAGTTGCAAACAGAGACGCGGCTGCTTTTCTCAAAGGAATGTTTACAAAGCATGTCTGTTATGCCTTATCAGGGCACGTGCCGCTCCCGACCTTGGGCAACGGGTGTCTTTGAGACATCTGAAGAATGCTCTGGATTACTGACCTCATTGCTCTCAGCTAGACTCTCGATGCAGCGAACTTTCCAGGTCAAGGCCAGCAGAGTATAAATAGTGTGATAGACCTCCGGGCCGGCAGTTGTTGAATGGGTGTGTGGCTGCGGCATCGAGCGAAGGACGACGAGCGAGAAGAGAAGCATGCTGCGAGGTAAACCTGCAACTGCGAGCATCTGCGTAGTGAAGAGTGCGACTGGCAGGCTGGACTATTGGACTGGATGCGTGAGTGAAAGACATTACAAATGGTGGCTACATATAGGCTGAACACGTGTTAATGAGGAGTATGAGTTAATTGACTGTAACCAAACAGAGACATTAAGAAGGACGTTAATCAGAGTTAAAATGGACATTAAATATTGTGCTCACTGAGAAATAAAAAGAGTAAAAGTGGAGATAGATATATTATTGCTGTGAATAATATCTGTGTGAATAAATTAAAAAAACAAATTTAGTTCTTTTATTTTTATTAAGACCTCCATCCCTCACAAACTCGGATACGCCCCTCAAACATCTTGTAACAGTATTAATTTATGTTGTGGATGTATTAATTTATATTATTGTACATATTAATTCAGGTCATGTAAACCCTAATTTTGAAATTGTAGCAAGGAAATTCTTGCAATGTTCATCTATGTTAGGAAACCTTAAGCACTGAGTCAGGCCAGATGCTCGAGATGGTCATTGTTAAAACAACACTTTTGTCAGCATAGACGGACATCAAGGGTGAGCTAAAAGAGCAAATAGTTATCACGTAGAGGGGTCAAGAGTTGTTCCTGGTGTCAGCCTATAGTCAAATACAATGTTCTGAGGATTCTGTTTATCCATGATGAAGTTTCGGGAAAAGCAAGTAAGCAAAATGTTGTGGAAGGAATGCTATTCCTTCGTAATCATCAGGGGATATAGGGAGTGTGCAGACAAGATCGACACACTAAGGAGAAGGCACTCAGAGTCGTTGGAGGGCACTCAGTGCGTGCGGAGTTAACTTGTCAGTATGTAACTCAGGAAGAAATAGGCATGGGGTGTCTTGTAGTCTTTGAAGGGACTTAGTGCGAATTATGTTTAAGTATTTTCTACTAGATCAGAGCATCTGATATGTCTCAATATTATTGGCAAGAATAGTAAAAGAAGGAAGTCTTTAAACTTTGTTACCTGCCAAATGCTGAAGTTTGGAAGTAGGTATTGATTCTGCTCTGTGGCGTGAGGCGCCAGCATTTGATGCNAGCGAACTTTCCAGGTCAAGGCCAGCAGAGTATAAATAGTGTGATAGACCTCCGGGCCGGCAGTTGTTGAATGGGATCGAGCGAAGGACGACGAGCGAGAAGAGAAGCGTGCTGCGAGGTAAACCTGCAACTGCGAGCATCTGCGTAGTGAATAGTGCGACTGGCAGGCTGGACTATTGGACTGGACGCGTGAGTGAAAGACATTACAAATGATGGCAACAGATAGGCTGAACACGTGTTAATGATGAGTATGAGTTAATTGACTGTAACCAAACAGAGACATTAAGAAGGACGTTAATCAGAGTTAAAATGGACATTAAATNTGAGTTAATTGACTGTAACCAAACAGAGACATTAAGAAGGACGTTAATCAGAGTTAAAATGGACATTAAATATTGCGCACACTGAGAAATAAAAAGAGCAATAGTGGAGACAGATAATTTAATACTGTAGATAAAAGCAGTGTAAATAAATTATAAATCAAATTTTGTGTTATTTTTTTTTAAGACCCCGATCCCTCACGAACTCAGATATGCCCCTCTGGCATCATGTAACAGTATTATCTGTTCTAATTTTTCTTTATGATTTATCTAATTTTATAGAAAGATGGCAAATTTTCTTTGACCCAGTGGTCCTATCAAATATTGTCCGTCTCATATAATTTGACAAGATTATGACAGTCAGTGAGTGGCAACTTGATGTATACAAAATAAACAAAGTGCCATTCACAAAATCTTGAATCAGCTGATGCATGAACGAATGAAAATTAATGTTGCGTTGGCTATTCTGACTACACTGCCTACGCACATCAGACAAGCAGAAAATACGTGGAGAAGAAAGAGTTCCTAGATTAATTAATACATTTGATTTCACATGGTCATTGCACAGCAATTGTTAACAAACTAAACTTCGTGATAAAGTAGTAATGTACTGGTGTTCAAAATGAAATGCACAATAAAACTATCCGTATCCAAATTAAATGCAACTTCAAAACTTTGAGAGTTCTTTTCACATCATATCCCCTCTCTTCATCCATGCTTTCCATACGTGCTTGATATTAATTCCAAAAGCATACAGAAATATTGCATGGTATTATCGAATTATTTTTTCTAATAATTTGACTAAACATATTTCAAATTTGTGTCGTTTTGAGCCAGTGATAGAAGATTCAAATTTGTGTCGTTCGAGCCAGTAATAGAAGAAAAGTCAACTTTTAAAAAGACGAGATCAAGAGGCAGGCCAACGTGCTGCTATGTGTTGAGTAACGCTCTTGACTCACAACTCGCCCTGCCATGCGCGCTGCACCATCTGTCCGCTCTTTCCCAAAGCATTACCGGCCACTAAAAAAAAAATAGCTTTCGTGTGTAAAATAACAAATTTACGAGCAGATACCAATAGTTTTATTTTTCCGCTAGCTCTGCACAATTTTTAAAGTAACATATATTTCGTGTACAGTGATTTTGATTACTAGTAATTTCTATTGGACCGGTAATCGTTTGTCTACGTCAATTACACGCCATGTTGTTCTCCCGCAAACCCATTTCATTGTTTCCATGTTGTTACTATATTGTATTAATAAAATAAAGAAAGTGGGATGTGCGTGAATAATTTTCAAGCAATTCTTACGTTATTAAAAGCCACATATTTCCAACTCCAACTGTTTAGTATCAGTAATAGCAGAATTACTGCTTTTCAATAGTCATTGGTGAGTTGTTGGCGAATAAAAGTGCATTTTCAATCAAGTTTCCCGAATTATTTTAAGGTTCCAGTTATATAAGCTATGACGTCCAAAGTGTGATAAGAACTACTACTACTACCGTCTCGCAAATGTTAACCCAAATTCGCTCTCTCGGACAAATCAAAAAAGAGTTACCAAATATTACATTTTTTGCAAGGTTTTATATTTTTACTTTTATAACCTACAAATTTTTTTAGACAGATGTCAGTCTAAAATACCTAAAAATTTGTTTAACATTACAGTACAATGGCAAGTCGATTAGCTGACATCGTGTTGATAAAATATACAGCCTCCACTTGACGCACCAGCTGATGGCGAAAGGATACATAAACAAAAAGTAAACATTGGCCCTACTTTTGCCGAACTGTCAAAATCTTGCCAAGTTACATTAGACAGAGAGTACAACCAAGCTACCATGTGCATTACATATAGCAAAAGTCAACTGGAAATCGACATTAAAAAATTAAATAATTCTGATAACAAATGTATAAAATTATGTGAGATAAACCTTAATTTCTAGATCCAAGCAATTTTTGTGTGATTACCGCGGCTTAGAATGCAGTCAGGATAAATTTATTTTAAATTCCTTTTGTTGAAATATTATTTTAATTACATATTTTAAGGAAGGTGGTACCTGGTACTTTAGAGTTAATAAACACCAGCAAATTTTTATTTTCATTCTCGTTCTTTGCAGCACCACTAGGCATTTTCCCTTGTATAACCTGCTCTAATTACTCAGTATGCAGTAGTATTTACCTTTTTGAGTTTTATTAAACCGTATTTCCCAGTATGTTAATATTTTTCATGTTTAGTTAGTTTCAATTTTTGAAACAGTGTACTAACATATTGCTTGATTTCTAAAGTTCACTGCTTGTGTTATGTTCTGTTACACAAGGAATAATTTGTCTATTCTGTATCACATTAGTAAGTGTCGCATATTAAGATGTCACTACGCTCATATCTATGGGCTACAAAACATAGTAGATACATACGTAATCAAAAATTAAAAGCAAATATTTAAATTTACTGTTAGTTGAATAATATACTCACCAATCAACACAAATCACACAACAGTATGTGTTGGCAGATTTTATTTAGTGGGCAATATAATTGTTATTTATTGCAGCTATTTTATACCATAATGAGAGAATATCAATCAGAATCGTGGAAGTGAAACACTAAACATTTTCATGTGGATATTCATGAAAATGTACATGCCATGAAATAACATGTGAGGGACATTTAAACAGAGAATTTAAATATGTAAATAAAGCATATTTTTTTGAGGGTGGTTCACGATAAAGTGAACCGTCTTGAAATCAATCTATGAAAAAAATCATTGCATGTTACTGCATATATTTCAAGTTTTTTAACGTAAGCAACAACATAACACTTACAGTTAAGTTGGCAGTAAACTAAAAAAAAGTAGTTCCATGTTTTAACATCTTACTAGTTGTAAAGTTAAACATTTTTGTCATCTGCAATTCAGTTTCTTTTTGTTGTATGCAAATGTTTTTTTCTGGTTCACACACTTGTGTCAACAAAACAGCAGTTCACAACCAATGTGATCGTATCAGTTTGTAATTCCTAAATTAAAGTATTCATTAACCTAATGAATAAAACATTTTTATGCATTTTCTGTGTGAAGTGACATTGTTTATTATTGCTTCCTGCTGTATTTCCACGCAGTTTGCTGTCCAAGAAATTGTCGAAATTTCACATAATATTAAAACGTGGAAAATGTACTGCACCATGCAACTGAAGTTCGTGTAAATTTTAAAACTAGAATAAACTTGAAGAAACTTTGGATGAGTGTTTTGTTGTATTTGCAATATGTGTTGCAGTTCTGAAAGTTTAAATATAAGTGTGTTATTTAGTATCTGTGAGATTCTCAATTTACGAATTAATACCTCAGCATTTGTCACTTGTTTTGAAATTATAATGGCATGGAAATGTTTTGCACTGCATGTGAAACATTCCTAGAGTGTTAGGAATATGTTAAAACAGTATTATAATATCTGTCCAAATGGTTTAATTTGTACGAGCCTATATATCAAACAATAAGTATTAACTTCCATAATTAACCTTAAATATAGGTAATTTGAGGAGGAAAAAAAGATTCTGCATTAAATGTGTGGATGCAGTTTCATTTAATACGTTGTCATCAGCTAAATATAGTTTTTTCAGTATTTTGGTGCAGTTACGTTCATATCAGTAAAGGCATAAAATTTTTTTAAGCAAAAAGTGAATTTTTTTTTGTAAGCAAAGCAGCAGGTCTTAGCAAACGTTAGTTAAAATTTGTTAATACTATATGGATCAATACTTTTCAAAACCCGAAGGTGTAAAACAAAATCAAAGTTTCTGGCTTTGAATTTGGAATCCCTGCATCCAGCCAAATAGTTTTGCCCAGTAGTAGATGCGAGTTCTATGAAGCTTTGAGCAGTAGCCAATCACAGCACTGACAAAGAAACAATTCATGATACGAATCCATTAGTGCTACCTCAAATTGTTATGAACAGATCTTGTCCCAACATCCAAAAGTACCTTAATTGAAAACAACTGGTACAATAAAAGTATTTAAGTTGGAGCTCTAGATAATATGTAACAAAGTTCTGAAACCACTGCAAAACTTGTTGCTTTCATAAAATTGTTTTATGGTAATAATTATGATTGGCATCCTTGTTTTTCAATGGATTTTGTGATGCAGAAAATTATGAATTGATGGGGTCAACTTGAAAACCAGCTAAGTGCCAGAAAAAACTAATTGGAATTTGCATCCAAAATGTATGCTAAAATGCAAGGCAAGGCACCAGATGTGTGTTCTTGATGCTAAGTTCCTCACTTCACAGATGGCATTCCAGGTAGGTACAGCAACTGTTTCCCTCAAATACCAGGTTAAGTGCCATCTTCAAACTCTGTCTATGTTTGATTTTCACAGGGAAATATGGAGTCAGAACAACAACGGTGGAGGAGAAAAGGCGAAGGCTCATTCAGAAGTGAGCGGAAGAAGAGGAGAGACAGCGGGATTACAAAACAAGCTCAAATACAAATAGCAAAGCCTGCAAAAAATAAATCACCAATTAAGTTTGGTTTTATATATGTTAAAATATATAAAAGGACAGGAATTCAAGTACTCACAGTTTAGTACTTGTTGACAAGTACGCACACAAAGAAGGACAACACATTTTCCACGCAGTTGCGCGATCACGACGTTTCGCTGACTAAGCTAGCTTCATCAGGCGGCGAGTTGTAGGACACACATGCTATTTATATTTGGGGTTATGTGGCTAATTATTTGCGGCAAATCTTACACTACTACTATACAATAACCAGTGAGCAGTGTCTTTTAACGTAAATGTTTTTTTTTTAATCCATTCTATTATCTCATTACTGGATTTTTCAGGTGAGTTGCAAATGTCATTTCTAATGTACAAAATTAACACCAGACCAGAAGATAGAAGTTTTTTATACAATTTTATTAATTCAATTGCAACATTTCACGTGTAATTTACTGGGTCTGCTTGATGTCATACCCGTACATAGAATGCACCATAGCATGTATGATAAATCAGAGGAAAGCAAACACTGAACTACTGTTGTATATAAGGTACCTGATGGGAAAGGGAACTTAAAAAAGATATTGGACAGACAATTTTAAAAAATGTTTGCTGTTTCAAAGAACATGATTGAAACTCTAGTTAAAATATAGAAAACTAGTTAAAGTGCCTACTTTGAGTAAAGGGTGAACTTTCCTAAACCATGGAAGTGTATCACATCAATAGCATTCTATGGTGTGAGAGTCACTGAATACATACCTACAGATCTTACCATCCATATGCTGTACAAGGCATTAAAAAAGTCTCATATACTGTAGACAACCTCAATCTGACACCTACAATGTATGTGACAAGCTGACATGTTAGCTAAGGCCAGAAAACTCTCCAGATTGGTTTTTATCTTCTGCACATGTACCCAACACTGACCTACCCCACACCAACACAACTGTCAAAGTCTCATGGTTAACAGTGATGAACATGTTTGTTTATATCTTAATTTTCAAAAGACAAGCACTATTATATGAATAAAGTACTTTTACCAATTTGAATTTAATAAAACTGCATTACGAATTGGTTAGAGGAAGTGTAAGAACTTCTCAAATGGTGTTCTAACCTCCAATCCCATCCACATCATTTATGATAGTCATAATGGCAGAAAAGCAATCCAGTGTTGGAAACTGGAGACTGGACTGGTTTTGCACAGCTAGCGAGATCACTCTACCCGATATTCACTCAATGCCCCATACCAAGGCACAACTTGTACAAGAGCTAATGAAAAGTGATCATGTGAGTTTGCAGTTACCTGGAAGTAATCTAAATTGCACATATATAGATCTCCAGCAAGTTTTATTTCCCCCCACACTGGCATCTTCCATACAGCAAATTGTTACCAGTGCAAGTGGGATGAATGTACTGATGGTAGGGGTGCCAGTGAAATACAGTCAACTCTTGTTTCTAAGACCTCTGGAATAGCAACCCTCTTGAAATAAAAACTTTTTTTTGGGGAACCATGAAAAAAATATCCAATAAAGACCCCTTGAAAATAACAACCCTTTCCCTAGGAACCATGAAAGGTCTTAGAATCAAGAGTTTACTAATTTCATGCTTGCTCCATCAGGACGGTCACTCAATATTTTTCAAAATTCCCTGACTTTTTCAGGTTTTCCAGATTAAATTAGCACTTTGCCCTGACAGCTCATTTTGCCTCAGTCCCTGCTTTTGACTGAATTTATCACTTAAATTGTATAATGTGATTAGAAAGGAAAAACATTAACTTTGTGCAACAGCCATAATAATCAAAATCTAATTCAGCAACCTAATTTTCACTAAATAAAACTGTAAAGGTGCTTGGCAAATATAACCCCCGAAGCCAGCATCCTATGTACACAAATGTGAGGTTAAACAATAGATGTGACATAGAACAGATGGCAGTATAGTTGTATCCAAAATATTATATTGTTAACTTAAAACATTTTTTTTTTTAGCAAGATACATTTGGAAACAGATATGGGTATGTGAATTTAATATAAACTCCTCAACAAATGTAATAAAACTGCCGCTGAATAACAAAAAAATTGAAAATGACCATTTGTAAAAAAAATGTCGTGAGCATCTCCATAATACATACAGCACATATGCAGAACTTAAAATTTCCAACAGGACTGGTTTTAAAAATAATTTTAGATTAAACCATTTAACCTATGACGTGTATGTTGTTCAACTACATATGAAAATACTATGAACATAATGACTTCCCAAAGAAGTGCACAGCATTGATGCCAGTTTGACATCCATTAATGATAAATACTAACTTGACAAATGAAAATAATTAAAACATTTTCCACAGGTTTCTTTAGTGAAATACAATTTCCATAACTTAAAATACAAACTTCACACTTCAATGGTTTCCTTAAAACATTTTCCTTTACTTTGTATACATTTTATAAATTTCCCTGGTTACTAGAATTCTTTGACTTTTCCACGTTTTCCAGAAGGGTGCCCCCCCCCCCCNGTCAGATTGAAAAAAAAACATGATTTGGACAGATAACTGTGCCTCCCAAAAAAAAAACGATGATGATTCTTTGTTTACGTATTTGGTGTATTTTGAAATTTTGATTTCATTGAACAAAAATTTTTGGTCTAAAGACAGTTTTCTGGATTTGACCACATTTTTGTTAATAAGAAAAGTGACATAAACTTGCTAAAGCTTACGTTCCAAAAGAGTTACATGATGTGAGACACGTAAATAAATTCGAGGTGTATATTTAGCCTCCCCTTGCCGCCCCAAAATGTTAAAAACATCAAGTAGTGCAAGGTTTTACCAAGCATTGTAAGTCCATGTTCACCTGTCTCTGGTGTAAAATCCATGATTTTTGCATGGAATATTAACTTATTTTGACATTCAGACGTCTTTCAAATAAAATGATATCCCACACATGTGTGCTTTACCTCCCCTTGTCATAAATGTTTAAATACAGCACTGCAACTGAGTGTGAAGTCAATTTTCTGTAGCTTCTTGCAGGAAAATCAAAAGATTTGTTACTGAAATAATTATTTATTTCAATAAAGTTGTAAAGAAACTAATTTTAGTGATTATAATTACATGCCTCTGTCTCAAAAATTACAAGTTTTTAAAATGAAATACATTGGACTCTCCTTGTACCGAAAACTTATGTACCGATAAACAGTATCCACAGTTAATTTTCAGTGGTCCCGGCAAAACTCCTATATAAATAATGATAAAGCTACCCACTTGTATTATTTATCGGATATTGCATCAATCAAAATATATTTTGGTCCCGTCCCCTAAAATTTTCCGCAACAATCGTTTTTAAGCTGGTTGTATTTGCAAAAGTCTACCGCCGATTATCACTGCTCTGTGGTGCAACGACTTTTCCCACCACGTCTGCGGCATGGTGCGAGTCTGGCATGCNCGTGGCAACCTAGCATTCTCTCTCTCGACCCTCTTTCTGTCTCTCTCAACCGCACACCTTTCTTCCTCCCCTTAAATGCCTTCAAGAGGGGAAGCTGTCGTCTATTAAACAAAAAGGTGCATCCTCTCTCTCAGCCTCTACCCCTTACACGCCTGGCTGTAGAGCAAATAAAGCGTGCCTGGCGATCGTAGAAATTTTATCAAGATTATCCATCGCTCAAAATAGTTGCACCTATCATCACTAGCATTTCAAAGCAAATGGTTTCGCCTGAAAATGTAGCGCAATACATTTTAACGAGGAATCATTATTTGCAAAGATGTTTTCTTTTGTGATTAAAGGTTGTTTTTTCCCATAAAGTTGGTGTTTAATTATATATGGCGTAAAAGCAACATGATTTTAAAACAAAATATTAATTTAACTTAATGGACAGCATCTTCGCAAATAAAATTATATTTTCTCAGAGGCATATACTTGACCTCCCTTTGTCGCCAAAAATTGTTTGAACATCGAGCGACCTGTATTACCAAGCGTAAAGTTCATTTTCAGTAACTTCCTGCATGGAAATCAGAGGAATTATATTGTTACATGCACGCCTGAGAGGCGTCTCTGAGTTTGTGAGGGATGGAGGTCTTAATAAAAAAAATAAAAGAACTAAATAAGATTTCTAATTTATTTACACAGCTATTATTTACAGCATTAAATTATCTGTCTCCACTATTACTCTTTTTATTTAACAGTGAGTGCATTATTTAATAACTCATACTCGTCATTAACACGTGTTCAGTCTATCTGTTGCCACCATTTGTAATATCTTTCACTCACGCATCTAGACCAATAGTCCAGTCTGCCAGCCGCACTCTTCACTGCTTGATACTCGCAGTCGCAGATTTCCCTTCCGCTGGTCACATCTCCCGTTGCTCGTCTTCTATCGCTCGGACCTCAACAACTCATTCACTCATCAACTACAACTCAACTCGTGGCCTGGAGGCCTGTTGCAATATTTATACCATTCGCCCTGACCATCTGGAAGGTTCAACGCACCCCGAGTCGTGCTGAGAGAACAAGGTCAGTAATCCAGAGAATTCTTCAGATAAAGGCAGAAATCAATACAACCAAGGTCAGCAGCGTGCCCCCGCTAAAGAGATTATTGTATCTGCTAGCTTTTGTAACTGATATGTAGCCACCGGCCTGTCGCTTGCTTGTTCATTCAAAACAATCCTTTGGCTTGCTGTCGCCGCTATCATATAACTGCTGTCCTTCACTTCCACTCGCTCGCTGGGGATGCAAAGCAGCAAGCGCGTAACAATATTAATTTATTTCAATAGATACGCATCTTTTGAATAAACTGGTATCCTGTAAGGGCCTATTCGACACCTTTTGTCATCTAATAATGGATTAACAATGACCCCAAATGCAGCGTCACTCACAACAGGTGTGTACGGGAAAATCAGAGAACGTGGTTGTTAATGATTAATTATTAAAGACCGCAAAGAAATAAATTTTAATCACCTAATTTATTTATTTCTGTCTCAAAAGTACAAGTTTTTTGACAGTTACATAACTTTTAAAAGGCAGACATTTGCCACGCATGCAAGGTGTCACCAACATGTAGCGGCATGGAGGGGTAATCCTCCCCCCGCTTCCCCTTCTCCATCTGCCCGCCGTGAACACACTGCCCGATCGATAATCTCAGTGTGTTCTCAGCTGATTGAGTGCACACAGGACATTCAAAATCTGACTTGCATTCTGTCTCGTATTATTTTCACTTTTAGAGGGTTTGAAAGTTTTAGGTCGGCTTGCATTTGGTGTTGGATTACAATCAATTATATACAGTATTTTGAGATGTTATATGCTTTATTTAAACGAGTTGAGGTGAAATGTTTTTTAATCTATTATTTACAGTGACTTTTTTTTTTAATTCCCATTTTTATTGTGTTTATGAGCTAAACTTTATTCACATATAATGTACAGCTTTAATTATACTCAAAATCAAGTCTAATAAGGTCAGAAGTTGCATTTTATAGATGTACTGTCACAACCCTCATCTACTGAAATCCCGCATGTATGAAAAATTTTCGACAGTCTCCTGAAAAACGGCAGATAGGAAGTCCACTGTATCATTATTCACTTCACAATGTGATGTAGGAGTTGACAAGGTTCAATTGCTGTGAAGTAACGTTGTTCCACAGGCACTGGAAGAGTTGGGAGAGGAGGATGGCCGCCAGCTGTCTGCACGCTATCAATAACCTGTCAGGTGCCTACAGGCCACACCCATGAACTGCTTGCTTCCCCTCTTCTGCTGACTTCATGTAAGAACAATACCGCTCTCCAAGCACATAGACTTCTTTCATATTCAGTATTTATTATCTGTACGTACTTAAATGCTTACACCGCAGCAGTGGACATTTTTATATGTCTGTAGATATTGTGATCATCTTAATGCCATGCCCAAATGTCATTTTTGAAATACTCTATGGAAATCAATTAAGTTGCTTAAAAACATTTCAACATGCAAAAAAAACATTTTTTGCCTTATTTTACTAGTACTGTGTGCTGTATATGTAATAAGAACCATTCCTTATATTGCTTATGTTGTTTACCATAACAATGATTACATGGTGTTTGTTTATTGATTGAGTAAACACAGCAGACTTGTGAAGTTCATGTAAACATTAAATGAAACTGCTTGGCAATGTTTATATAGTTATATAGATGTGGAGTGGAAAGATACGCAAATGGAAGAAAGAAGAAACTACAAAGGGCTTTCAAAAGTGCTCTCTTTACCATAAACAATCAAGGGCTATGATCTGATAATTGCAAATTTCACTGGCAGTTTTGTCAGTAATGCCAGCTACTGTTCCAATTCTGCTGGTAAGCACTGATGATCACTGGAACTCATTTTCACTTGCTGCTGGGTGGCACCCTGCACAAGGCTAGATTGATTACTGACTGATTTTACTGGAGCTAAATAAATAGTGCAATGCCAGTGAAACAAGACATTGGCAGATGATTCAAGTTGTAGGTTATCCTAAATATTTACACATATGTATACGGTAGCATCATTAAATACAAAATAGTCCTCACTGAAATTTTGCAAAAAAGAAATACAAACTCAAAGCAGGAGTGATGTTATAAAGTTTATTTTCTCCAGTGAAACTGGTATCTCATCATCTCAACGACAATTAATACAAAATCACCAGGAATATCATTAGAACAAATCCCTCTATTTGTCTGAATGAGTACCAGTATTTTTTTAAAAGTATGTTGTGAGTATAGCATTTTGCACTCGTTGCTTCGCATCCCTTGCGAGAGTGGAAATGTGTGAACATCACGCATGTAACTCAAGAGCGGGCAGCAAACATGAAGATCTGCTTACACAGGCTTGGCTCCGTGATAAATCTTTTACGGTTTGCACTCTTGACCTTCAGCTAATTGAATTTCCGTGTTTATCTGGAGAATTTTCTGGTGGTTTGCTGACCCAGTTTCTTTCAGCCTGACTTGGAGTGCGCCAAACTTTTCAAGTCAAGGCCAACGAGTATAAAAGTGCGACGGGCCTCCGAGCCGGGAGTTGATGAGTGGCTGGAGTTTTGGCGACAGAAGACGAGCGAGAAGAGAAACGAGTGGCTAGAAAAGCAACCAGCGGGAGGAAAATCTGTGACTACGAGCATCGGCGCAGCGAATAGTGTGACTGGAGGGTTGGACTATTGGACTGAATGCACGAGTGAAAGACATTACAAATGATGGCAACAGACAAACTGAAAGTGTGTTAATGATGAGTACGAGTTAATTGACTATAACAAAACAGAGGCATTAAGGACATTAATGAGAGTTAAAATGGACATTAAATATTGTGCTCACTGAGAAATAAAAAGAGTAAAAGTGGAGATAGATATATTATTGCTGTGAATAATATCTGTGTGAATAAATTAAAAAAAAAGCAAATTTAGTTCTATTATTTTTATTAAGACCTCCATCGCTCACAAACTCGGATACGCCCCTCAAACATCTTGTAACAGTATTAATTTATGTTGTGGATGTATTAATTTATATTATTGTACATATTAATTCAGGTCTTGTAAACCCTAATTTTGAAATTGTAGCAAGGAGATTCTTGCAATGTTCATCTATGTTAGGAAACCTTAAGCACTGAGTCAGGCCAGATGCTCGAGATGGTCATTGTTAAAACAACACTTTTGTCAGCATAGACGGACATCAAGGGTGAGCTAAAAGAGCAAATAGTTATCACGTAAAGGGGTCAAGAGTTGTTCCTGGTGTCAGCCTATAGTCAAATACAATGTTCTGAGGATTCTGTTTATCCATGATGAAGTTTTGGGAAAAAGCTAGTACGCAAAATGTTGTGGAAGGAATGCTATTCCTTCGTAATCATCAGGGGATATAGGGAGTGTGCAGATGAAATCGAGACACTAAGGAGAAGGCACTCAGTCGTTGGAGGGCACTTGGTGCGTGCGGAGTTAACTTGTCAGTATGTAACTCTGGAAGAAACAGGCGCGGGGTGTCTTGTAGTCTTTGAAGGGACTTAGTGCGAATGATGTTTACGTATTTTCTACTAGATCAGAGCAGCTGACATGTCTCAATATTATTGGCAAGAATAGTAAAAGAAGGAAGTCTTTAAACTTGTAGTTGTGCAGAGTGATTGTATAAAATGTAACAATGTATAGGAGAGGAAGATTGAATGAAATAATTCAAGTATTCTGCAGTGGTGGTTAGGTTATTGCCTTTAGTCATTTCTACTTACCCACAACAGCAGCCTATCAATTCGGTCATTATTAATAACCACTTGGGATATAACAAGTAGTCTTTTAAATTAAAAGGGAAAGAGAATTTGATTGTTATATTCATAAGTTAATCTATTTTTCTTTAATTTTAATGAATACCACTGTAGTGTGTTCCGAAACTATGAACTTACAGACAAAGAAAATATTTACTATTCACTCTAGGCTCTGTTTCCTTACTGCTAACGAAAGCTGATAAACCATCAATGATATCAGTGTTCATCAGAAGTACTGGGTTGTGGCCTACATAAAGTGTGACAATCTCTTTCCACACATTTTAACGAAGTTGTAACTGTCTGTATAACAGGTATGGGTTGTCAACAATCATTCACAAAATCAAGCTAAAAGTTTCCAAACCTTAGTGAGGAGCATAATAAGTTGTCAACAAACAGTATTCAAAAACCAGGAGAAATCCAAGTTGTAATAAATAAAGCAAAGTGAGAAGGCGAACAAGCAAGAGCACGGAAGAAAGATGCATTGTGCACGGAAATGTTTTACCACCTAGGGGTAGAAGGGAGGCGGAGTAAATAGGCAATGGTTGGCAGAGCCAGCAAGGTGATACGCACTGGAACTCGTAGTGAACAAAAAAGGTGCAACAATTTATTTTTCTGCAGATTTCCTTCAAATTTTTTACTTCTTTCACCCAAATTTGTCACGGTTCTTCAAAAAGGAGTTGTTAAAGAAAAACGGTGTAATGACGCAGTATGCTTAATTTTTCGGGACACGGGTGTAAAATTATTTTGTGTGTATTTAGCTTTGGAAAGCTTTGTAATATTTTGTCAGGTTTCAAGTTAAAGCCGGGGTGGTTCGTTTCCCGTGTTTGTTTGTCAAGCAGACGTGTGCTTTTGAAGGTTATCGAATGGACATCTGCTGTTTACGTTGTAACAGCAGTCCATTTACCCGTCTAGTTTCGAAAGTTGTTGTTTGGTTATGCGGCCATTGCGGTTACAATAACATGTTGTGAGCGCGGGACACAGCGTAGTTTTGGATGACGCTACTGGCAGATGCCGGAGGCCATGCGCTTATCTTAGGAGAAGGGGGAGATAGGCCTGCCTAATATATACTGGTGGTGCCTATCGCCTAGAGAGAAAGTCACCAACCGTCGAAGAAGACGC
>NQII01005894.1:85861-110714 GCA_002778355.1 Clitarchus hookeri
TGGCTGTGGCTGGGCAAATTGTCTCCTGATGACAAAACAAATTATAAATGAATTACACACTGACATTATTTACAACATACGAAATAAACTGAATAAATAATAAACACTAATGCACTCGTGCCCACAAGCCTGTCGGTGTGGTGCGTCTGGTGTGGGCATACTGCGGCAGTCAGTGGGCAAAAGGACTCGTGAACGTGCGGTTCACGTCAACTGTTCAGCTTCAATGGTTGAAACTGAAAGGATACCTAAAATAAATAAAACTACTTTGAATCCAATATTTACCTTGAGTTCCTTAACTTCCCCAATGGAACTAACAACTTCATCTTCATCATCGTCGTTATCACTGCCATCATCCACACTCATCTCGTCACTTTTCCCCAGCTCCAGGGTTGTCTAAAGTAAATCAACAGGTTTCATATCGAAATTAGGCTGAACAACTACATTTAAGCATATTAGCAAGTGAATACAAAGTTGTATTACACACACACACATACGTTCTGTTCGATTATTCAATTTTTGCATGAATTATCACTTTTCTGAGCTCACATTTTGAGAGCACATATTTACATGTAGATTAGACATGTGACATATGAACAGTATTCTTGAAACCATAATATCTCGACCATCCTCAATCACAACCAACACTACATTAATGCATAAATTTGAAAAGGTTGACGTAAGAGTCTAAAGGAAGACAAACAATTTTACATAAATAAAAATTTACATATGCATCACATCTTGTTTGAAATTATTGTCAGAGCAAGAATAGCATACGGTACTGTAAAAGGAATAAATTTTTTTGAATAAAAAAGTTACGGCTTAAAACCAGCAAAGTAATTAGACAGTTTTGCATGCTTAAAAAAGTTAAATCTGAACTGCTGGACTAGGAATTAAACTTTGTCTCCCAAACTTGAGTCAATCATGTTACTACTANTCCTCCTAAATTTGAGTCAATCATGTTACTACTAAACCACCTTGCTCAGAAGAATGAAGGTAAACTGAAGAATATAAAAATTATAGAAAAATTTGTATACTTAGAGAAATGTCATTTCAGAAAATTCATCTTATTTATTTATTTTCGACTTCGAAGCTAAGGTTTTAATACCTTCTCTTACACTTAACCATGTATAACATAACACACACATACATAAACATTAAAAAAAAAAACGAAATTTAATAAGAGGCAAAACACAAATATGATAACTCAAATAGATTAAGCACTAGAAATGATCNAAAAAAAAAAACGAAATTTAATAAGAGGCAAAACACAAATATGATAACTCAAATAGATTAAGCACTAGAAATGATCTGTGGTTTCTAATTATGTACATAACTTGAGCAGGTCTAGAGACATGTGAATGTTATAAGAAAATAAAAATTACAAAAAGCACAATCATACATATTAAAATCTGCATTACCAGTCATAAATATATGTGCAAAATCTACAAAGAATCTAAGAGGAAAACATGATGTCTCAACAGAGATTTAAGCTCAAATCATTAAAATAAATTGACAAATTGATGGTAACAACTTACAGATGAATTAAATTGAGCGCATAAATCAACAAGTGTAGCTAGGGTTTGCAATTACGTAAAAAAATGACAAAAATTAAAAATACATATTCTTAATGTATTTGGTAGCATTGTTCTTAAAAGTTGTTAGTGTTGTCAAGTTCCTCACTTCTACAGGTAAATTATTGCACACTTGTGCAATTCTAGCTTTCCTGCGTATTTGGAGGGTGACAATGAGAGAACCTTGTGTTTAATGTTATCCCTATTGTTAATGGCCACTCCACTGCCACCCTTATTAGTACTGACATTACGCAAAATTACATAACCAGGTTTTCTAACGAGTCATTATGCAATAATTTTGTTCACTGTCACAGGAACACTGTAACATCACTACAAAAGGTAAACTGTAAAAATAAAATAAAAATAAATGAACATTCAAAGTAAAATGGTACACATGATGCTAGATTGATCATTAGTAGTATTGCTTGAACCTCGTTGAGCATAAAAACAGTCAGGATGTCAATACTGTTAACAAGGTAAAGGAAGGCTGGAAGGGAGGATAGCCTAGGTAAATATACATAGTCTGCCTTTAATTAAATTTATCCTTATTAATGCCTCGACTTTTATGACTTTTGACTAATACGGGGTGGCACGCATACTATAAACCGTTGAGATTCGAACCCAAACACAGCCAAAGGACATTACCAGTCAGCCATTATTTTGGACATATGAGCACTTTCAGAAATGAAACTCGTTCCACAGCTGTTATCAGAGTGAATCAATGAAATAATACAGTATCACTTGGGTTGCGACATGTCTGAAATGAGACATGCACCCATTCTACATTGGGATGCATCATGAACTAATAAAGTTAATATTTAAAACAAACAAACCTCCATTAGAACTCTTTATTACTCCACCATAATGGGGTCCACAATGAAGACTCTTTTTAACAATCCCTATAAAACCTACATCACTAAATATTATAATCTAACGCCTGCTGGCTGGATGGTGTTGGGTTAAGGGAAGTTCGGAGGGGTGGTGAAAAACATTGTTAGGTGGTTTGTGGATTTGTATACCCGACTAGGCACCAGACACAGTCGACAGGTGGTGCCAATTGTTGCTGCTGGTGATGATCACAGGGTACGGCGGGCCGTTCGCCCGGACGTACGTAGTCCCTCGGTGAAATGTTGGAAGAGCCCCTCGCTCCTGATACTTACCTGGAAAATACTGTGGGCCTATTCAGGCTGACCCACACGNTGAAATGTTGGAAGAGCCCCTCGCTCCTGATACTTACCTGGAAAATACTGTGGGCCTATTCAGGCTGACCCACACGCCTTAAACTGTAAAAGCTCTGAGTTGAGCACATTGGCTGTTAAGTAATTTACGTGAAACTGGGAGATGGCGGGTTATAGGGGACCCGTACTCCGAAACGCCCAAAGGCAGTGCTTGAAATAAAATGCATGAAGTCTTAAACTTGCAAGTAATTGTTCCTGTGTTTTAATTTTTATTCCAACTGAGGCCATCTTTTTAACGAAATAACCCAACGCATATCAATAACAAGAGGTTAAATACTACAGTTCTTTCCTCCGCAGTTATAACAGGGCAAAATATTAAGGTGTATTATGTGTAATGTGCTATGTCGTTTATAACAAACACGTTCACAATGTAAAATAATAACCATAAGAAGTGTAAGAACTATCGTCAACATAGACATTGTTAAAATGTCATAAAGCTGACCTAAATATGTTTATAGGCCTAAATTGTGAATAATCCTACGAAATGGTTTTTGAAATATGACTAAATTCTTTGAACAGCTGAAAACAGTAAATAAGCATTTGACTGTGAAAACATAGTCACATGGCAGTGTTTATGTTTACATGTAGCAGAAGGATACGTAATCAGTAACCAAAAATAGAACTTCAGCAGGGCTTCAGAAAAGTGTGAAGTAACCGTGAATGGCCTATATTTCCATTATATCAGATGTTAATAAATGAGTTATTCCCCACACATTATAAAAGATACACAACATAATATGAAATGTAATAAATAAGTTTACTAACCAACAAAACTTCATGTTTCTCTGAAGCACTGCATAATACATCTGGTAATATTTCCCCTGGCTCTGGTAATAAGCCTACATCAAATGGTTCACATTTGATAACTTCATATGGTATGGAGTCATCCATGATGAATATTCTAAAAGAGAAAACATTTACATAAGTACTGTTTATAGTAAATAAGTTACCCACAGTCTCTGAAACGTGCCTGCTACTCTTAAGGTAGAGCAATGAGGTTGTATTATACAGAAATAAAGTGCACATTTACCTTCTACTGCTGAATTAATACTAATTGTAGCCGTAAAATACAAACATAGTGGTAAAATATTTTAACATGATAAGTGTTAACCACTACAATGAAGGCATATAACTGGTTTTTAAACTAATTGCAAGAAAAAAAATGTATTTTTGGTTTTCATGGTGCACAGTTATGTACAGAATATGTAATAGAATTTTATGCTCTTTAATGATTGTTAAGTCAAACTGTAAGATGTTTTTTTTTTATAGTTTTCTTTGTCCTGCTTATAAAGTCAAATTACAGTTTTAAATTTATCTTGGGCTCAAGAAACTCATGACTTGCAAAACATTTTGAGAAAATTTTTCATTCAACTATATAGGTAGTGTGGGCCAAGTTTTTAATATTTTGAACAGTTATTTTAAAATAACTAAATATGAGTTTCCCAGTACTGAAATTGTCTATGCCCACAAAAGCCCTGAGGAACACTAATTTGATTTATGCTCACTGTAAGTGGTTGGACAGACGTAACTATTTCCTGAAACACCTTTTGTAATAAACAGATACAAAATTTTAAACAATTTTTCAATTAATTACATTAAAGAGTTTTTACTATAAATTTAGCTATTTTAATTAAACCAAATTTACAATCCTCCATTGTAAAGATGGTTTACCAGGATTATAGTAGATTTTAAGAAATTTGCTTTCTGATATGACATACATGTGTACATATCCTGGTTACACCATTAGAATACAGAATATATATAGTACACATTTTACTCATTCAAGTGTAGAAATATATACATTTTTATATGTACTGCTTTACTGGTCAAATAGGTATTGAGTAGATATAAAAGGCCGAAGCTAGACCAAATTAAGTTTTCAATCAAACTAAATTCAATCCAAGGTGAAAAAGTTTTAAAAACAAATTAATTATTAAAAATTATTTAATACGTTTTTTAATAAACAAGTTTACTAAAAATAAACATTCTAATTGCATTTTTAATAAAAACTTACAAATAGACTTAAAAAAACAAATTCTTATCACAATTATTTTACAAATGCTTCAAAGCTTGGATTGAAAATTTAACTTAATCAAGCTTCGGCCATTCATATATAATCTAATAAACTCAAATTTTTCAACAAAATTTTTTTTTTTAAATCAAAATTTAACACCCGTTTTCAGACCAAATATTTAATGAAAAAAAAATATTATTAATTTTATGATGTTCAAATATAAAACTATCCCAAAGAAAATTCAATATCATGCATTGACTGACCTTATGTAGTTTTTACAAATACTTTATAATAAAGTTAATAACCTTTATAATTCATAATTTTAAATATTTATTTACAGTAATTTTAACATATCTATCAGGCAAAATAATTAAAACACGTTTCTTCCAAAACATGTGAAATTTTTTTATCTTACATTGTATCTATAACTTGAAAAATAAATGTTTTATATTTTTTATTTAATTCTAGCTCATTTAGTTTTATAAACTCTATTGAGTTATTTAACTTATTGAGAATTGAATCCATTTATTATAAAATAATGGTATTAATAAAAAAATTTAATGAATGGATACCTAACTAAAAAATGTAAAAAGTGTAAAGAAAAATAAATAAATTTTTCTCAATTGCATAAAAATTTAAAGGAATGTAAAATTTGTGTTAGTGAATGCAAATGAGAACATCATAAATATAATAAAATATTTCAAGAAAAAGTATTTTGTGAATGAAGAAAAAATATTTATGAAAATTATTTAGAAATCATAACACAACAAAATTATATCAAAATATAATTCACCCAGTTACTGCTTTAACAAAAATATGTAAACAATGAGAAAAACACAAAATATTTATTTATTTTCTTCTCATCCTAAAACAAGTGATAAACATTCCCATAATTGTAAAACGTGTACTAATGAATAAACTAAAAATTATTTTAAAAATAAGGAAAACTTACCTGCATAAAAATTATTTCATTATAATTATTCAAAAATAATATTAATTTTAAATTAATTTTTGTAGTAAATATAGCAATATAAAATGGCAAAAAAAAATATAATGAACAACAATAAACAAGAATGGTTAAATTATATAAAAAATTGGGCATCAAGAGCTAATTGTATTGTAAATTTACAAGCTGTAAAAAACTGTTAAAATATTTAAATAATTTTTTAATAACTGAAATCAAAATTTTTTTACGAAAAATAACCATATAGGAATTTAGAAACATAAAACAAAATTAGATTTAATCAAATTTACTACAAAGTAAATTCTTAGAGAAATTTATTAGGAAAAAATGACCCAATTAGTTATAAATTTAAAAAAAATGTTCATTACATGAATTAAAATCCATAGCAAAAAATGCAATATATACACAACTAAATTATTCAATGAAATACTTTCAAAAATATTAAAAAAAGAGATTATAAAACCGAACCGTTTAATTGATTTTGAGGAAAATATTATTATTAATAATAAAAAAAAAGAAAAAACTTGTATTCCATTTTCAAGAATTAATAACACAGAGTTACAAAATTTAAATATACAAATATTTGTAATTGAAAATGATATATATATCCATATGAATTTTTANATAACACAGAGTTACAAAATTTAAATATACAAATATTTGTAATTGAAAATGATATATATATCCATATGAATTTTTACAATCAACTAAAGAAATTATCAACAGGATTAATAATATTTTAAGATCAAACAGTGCAAAAAAATTAAGTTTAATATTTAAAGCTTTATATGCTATATAAAATAATGATATACAAGAAACACCTCAAAGAACTCAAAACACAATAATTTAATAATAAACTAATTTAGACAAAACCTTAAATAATCAATTTGATGATATTTTAACAAAAATATCATAATTTGAAGCATGAGGCTCTAGTTGGTCTCTACATTCAATAAATAATTTAGAACTATTTGTTACAAAATATAATCCATTAAATGCTTTATCATATATAGAATTACCAGATAAAATTTAAAAATCTTGTATAAACATAAAAAACAATAATCAAAAATGTTTTCTATATTCTATAAAATTAACTTTATATCCAGCAACAGATCATACCGAGTGAGTTTCTAAATATAAAAATATTGGCTTAGAAATTGATGAAGTTTTATAAAAATTTGAAATGCCAACAAAAATCGATGACATACCTAAATTTGAGAAACAAGTTTGTTTTTCTATAAATGTTTATTCTTCCTATAAAAAATTAAATATTTATCATTTAAAAATAACAAACAATAAAAATGATAAACTTATAATTTTATTGTATTTTACAAACGAAAATAAAATAAATTATGATGGATTAAAAAATTTTTCAAAATGAATTTCATCATAATATAATAAACATGAGAAGAAAATTTTACCTTGTGATTGATGTTTAACAAATAGAGCTGGAAGAATAGAAATGTTAAATTTTCAAGACTAGTTATATTTCTAATATTATAATAGTTCATATCAATAAAACTAATCTAATAATTTCATTATTGTATAAAATGTTTAGTATTAATTACAAAAAAAAAAACCAATAAAATAATTGGTAAAAATGTGACAAAAGTTTTTTTTTTTTTAAATATTAATACAAGAATCACAAGAAATTAAGAAAATGTATGATAAAGTAACTTTACTGAAATAAATTAACTAATAAAGAAAAAGATGATTTTGAAAAATAAAAAATATGTCATATTTGAGAAGAAAAATTAAACTATTTAGAAACCTTAAAAATTATATTTCAGATTTGGAAAATAAATTTAATATAAAACAAAAAAAAATATTAAAAGATTATGAAAACAAAATAAAACATTCTAATGACTATATTAAGAATAATATACAAAAAGTTAAAGTTTGTGACAACTTGACTGGAAATTATAGAGGAATTGTAATATAAATGATTAAAACATATCATTTATACTAATATATATTCATAATTTAACAGGTTATGATGCTCCTTTATTTATTAAAGAATTAGGAAACNCATATCATTTATACTAATATATATTCATAATTTAACAGGTTATGATGCTCCTTTATTTATTAAAGAATTAGGAAATGACATTGAAAATATTAATTTAATACATAATAATACAGAAAAAAAACTTTTGTTTTGGTAAAAAAAGTTAAAGACAGTTTTAAAACATATTTATAATGATTTTGTTAGTAGAAATATGACTTAATAAAATTAAAAAAAATTCAAAATGTTGGGATAAAAATTTTGGTTTTATTACAATAGAAAGAATGATGATGGTAGATAGAGAAATCAGATTAAAGATTTTATAAACATTTAAATTTTTTTTGTTACGTAAAAAAAAATATTTAATATTCATTCTAGTAATCTTTAAATTAATTACAATTTCAAACTAAACTTTATGTGTTATAAATTATAAAAATACTTAGGGTTATTTTAAAAATTTATGGTCTAAACTAATNTTTCAAACTAAACTTTATGTGTTATAAATTATAAAAATACTTAGGGTTATTTTAAAAATTTATGGTCTAAACTAATTAACCATCAATAACTTGTTCATCTAATTTAAAAGATAAAATACTATGCCATGTTTATTTCCCAACACAACCAAATAAACTAATTGAAATCATATAAATAAAAATTAACAATGGTATCTTTAAAATGATCAGGTACCAGATTATAAAATTAGTTTGTTACCTGTTTTGGTTCATAAAATTGGTCATTCTTGAGGAGTTTTCATATTTATCAAAGACTTCAGGAGAAACAGTTATGATAATAGATTATAAAATATATATATGATTATCTATGTTTTAATTTTATCCAAGGATATCCAATGACACTATCTTCTAGAGGAATCAAAATCCTAATCTAAGAACAAAGTTTATACTTTTACAATTATTTGAAGAAAATTTTGATTATGACTATCATGTAATCAGAACTCAAAGAAAAAGTGTAAGTACACAATTAATTTCAATTCAAGATAAACATTAAAAATGTGAACTGATTTTTAATATGATTAATATCCATAAATTTATACCAAAGAATTAAAGAAAATTTATATAATGTATTATAATTTAATAAAACTTACTTAAGAACTAAAAATAATAATTTTACAGAAAGCTAATTATTAAATATAATAAACAAATTACACAAAGAGAGAAATAATTAAATTTTTATAAAACTACTTTTTTTTTTATTAATTTAAGAATTATGTGAGTTGTCAAATCCTAACCATTTAACATACATTTCATCACCTTTTGTTTTTCAAATTTTTTCAACTAAATATTAATCTGGGTAATAAATTTTCAAAATTTCACATTCATAAAAATTTCTATTTATTTCTTTATTATTATTTATACCTATTAAAAATAAGAAAATACATTATAATTGAAAATTTTATCAATTTTGAAAAATTCTGTTAACCAATTTGTTGTATATCCTTTTTCAAATAATTCTTCCATTTTACTAATTCCAACTTTATCAACAATTTTATATTAACATTCAGAAAATAAATATTTATTCCCTGGATTTCTTAACAATTTCTCATTTGTTTTATTAATATCTATAGGTGTCATATTAACAGTTCTGTTTGTTCTATTATTATATTATATTATTAATTCTTCTAAAATTTCATTTCCTTTATAATTTTCATTCAAAACCAATTTTTTCTACATTTTATTTTTTAAAGTTCTATTAAATCTTTCAACAATACTAGCTTTAAGTTCACTGAATGTTGAATGGTAATTAATATTGTATTTTTCATTAATTCTTCTGATTTTTTATTATAAATTTTTTTACCATAATCGGTATGCAATTTTTAGGATATTGTGCAGCAGAGACTTAGCTGCTGCTCTATTTTTAAAAATTGATTCAAAAGTTTCTCTAATATTTTCGCCAAATTTATCTTTAACTGAAATAGCAAAACCATATTCAGAAAAAACATTGATAATTGTTAAAATATATTTATATCCTGTATTTATTTTTGAATTATTTTATTTTAATTTTTTGAATCTATTTTAACTATATAAGCTTACCATAAATCATCAATTTCAAACAAAATAACTTTTCTTCTAGGAAAAATTTTCTTACTGGTTTATATAATGAATTAATTATACCTTTGCAAATGTAAATTTTTTTTTAAGAATGTTTATTTTCTAGTTTAGAACGACATATTAAACATATACTTTTTGTAATTTAGTCAACTTCTTTAAAAAAAATAAACATTCTCTCTTTATGTACTTAACATTTAAAAAAAATGACTGAATGTTTAATACAAACAAAAAGAACTTATTTAAAATTCAAAACAAAATTACTGATTCAAATAAAAATTAAATGACTAATATTGCGGTTTGTCAAAAAAAACATTAACCTATAGTTAAAATTATCGTCCATAATCTTAGTTTGCACAAATAAAACAATAATAAAAATTCATAAAATTTCCAGACGTAACGGAGGTTGCTGGCTCATCGCTTCGCTGTCTTAGCACACCTGGCTCTTAAGGCCGTACAATGCTCCAAACCTAAGAGTGTCTACTCAGAGACCCGTCACTGCTAAATAGACTAGCTGGCCTGACCCAGAAGGGTTCCCTGCACCCTGAGTCTCACTGAGAGAGGGTAGGGCGATAACCAGAACATTCTTGCAACGATAACCCCAGGAATTCAATACACTCAAGAACAGTAGTGCACGAGTCCTGAGTGGCAGCTCACCTTTGTAAAACTCTTTGCTCTCCTTGGATTACCAGTAATGCCCTTGATACTCTGTTTCGCACGCTTGAGCAGGACGGGGCAAGGGAAGCGATTCAGAGCTGCAACATGTAACAACACTAATGTTATCCTCTCAACAAGTACTGATATCAAATTGTTACTTTCCAATACAAATAACATAACATAAGAGGTGACTCAAAAATACAATGTATATTACATTGAGCCATGTCTTTTGGAAAGAGCCCATATCTATTAGCAAAGGTTATTAAATAATTTGCCACAGGTTCTGCAGAGAACTGACATGTCAAATCAGTACAGTTAATTTCAATAGTTGCTGAAGGAGCACCGTGTCCTATCTTCAAAAGCCTATGATACTATAGAGGAATTTATGTTTGCAAGTGTCAGTAATCCAAATGTGTAGATCACACACTAATTAAGGTATGATTGCTGCTTAAATGGGTGAGTAACGTAATACATTTGAAGTTTTAACATGGAAAGTGTAGTGTAGTGAATATAAACTGTAGTGAATTGTACTGTGTAGTATTGCGTGTAAGTGAGGTAATTGAAGGGCTTACGTACTTTTGCCACAAGTAATGCAAAATGCAGCAGACGTAACAAAATTAAACCTAACTTCACGATAGGTGAATCACAGGGGTGGATGACCTGATGCAAGCTTACTTATTATGCTTTTCGTAATACACCTATCTCGTGTCTGCACACATCTCCCCCTGAATTCATATACCGTGAAATGAGGTCGAGTTAGGTTATGTCTTCTTGCAATTAACGTGGTTAAGGAACCTAAATGACGTAATTTACATATCCTTTACGTGTTTTACCCCACAATTTCCCTCATCTTCATAGCCCTTCCCACTATCGCATTTGGTAGTATGTACTGCAAATGTCATGTCACCCCTAGTAAATTCATGTTCAGTGTGATTAGTAAATTTAATTTTTAAAGTGATTAAGAACCCAAATTACATGTAATTTAAATATATTTTACATGTTTTACCCCACAATGTCCCTGATCTTCATAACCCTCCCCACTATCATATTTGTAATTTGTATTGATAGTAAATATATTGATGCCTTTAGTAAATTTTGTTCTGTGTAATTAGTAGAGTTGAATTATACCATTTTCCATTAATCTTTTGGGTCAAGTTTACTTTGCGACACTCATGATTAGTTAATGTGTGTGACGTAAGCAANGGGGGGGGGGGTAGGTTTGTAGAGAAAAAAAAACTAGAAGTGTGTCAGAAATTAACGATGGACGAAAAAAGGAGAGAAACAAAGCTATTTTGTAACATTGGCCATTGTCTGATATTTGTTTTCGTGAAATTGTACACACGGCCACAAGGGCATGGATTTACTGATGCTATTATGATTTTTGTATTAATCAACACACAATTGTTTGGCAGTAGCATTTACGTAATGTTAAACACTGTAAAAACATAGAAAATGAGGTGTGTACAGCTGAATATTTTTGATTTCTTAAATTGTAGGACTGCGTGAAATTGTAGAATAGTTAAAAATTCATCCCAAGTCGTCCGCTCATTCCGTTCATTGAGTAAATAAGGCAGTAGTTAATGTGTTCAGAGTCCATTTTCTTACCCAGCATTGTAGAATGGGCCTTAGTTCAGTGTCTCAAAAAATGGATGCGTATAGTGATAAAATAGTAAGCATGATAAAAATGAATACCTTGAGAGGAAATAGTGAGTGAACTGTAGGGCGAAATAGGATCTATAGTGTACAGAGGTAATATAAAAATATGTGGTGCTTTATGGTGGTGTGTTCGACGTCTAATAAAATATGTAGTGCATGTGATGTGTTTGACGTCTAATAGAAGATGAGTGTGGCATTACATGCTGGCAGAAAATGGATGTGTTTGGTATAGGTAAGTGTGGAGATATTTGAATACAGATGTGTGTATCGAGTGCAAATAAACAGTGTTATAGGTAGGTTATGTTACCCCAGGATTCTGTAGTGGTAACGAGTCTTTACCAATTTTTAATCAATAATTGGATAGTAGTGGATTGTATCATATAATATTTTGAAGGGTGTAATTTAAGTTGTTGCTAGGTAATGTTATGTTAGTGTTCTGTAGTTTCAACAAGTCGTGACAGTTTATATTCAATAAAATTGCAATGGATGGTGTTTAATGGTTTGTAGAATGTAAGAAATGGTGTCGTACGTAGGTAATGTTAGGTTAGGTATCTGTAGTGTCGAGTGTTTGCCAGTTGTAAAAAACAATTAATTTGCAGTGGATGAATGTGTATAATATTTCAAAAGGGTGTAATAAATGATGATAGCCAGGTCATGCTAGGTACGTATAATGGCAACAAATGATTGCTAGTTTTGATGAACTCTGATTGCAGAGGATGAGTGAAGGGTGTATTGTAGGTAGATCATGTTAGGTTGGGGATCTGTAAAGTCAACGAGGATTTCCAGTCACAGTATCGGGTAGTATATTTGGGCGGATGGACTCAAGTGTACTTCCAGATATCACATAGTACACTTGGCCAGATAGGTTCAAGCGTACTCCTCAATACCATATATGGTATATAGTACACTTGGGCAGATGGGTTCAAGTGTACTTCCCGATAACATATATGGGCCCAAGTGTACACCCCGATACCAAAGTCTATAAATGCTTAGTGTCACCGTCCGAAAACCCCAACATTCCCGTGGATGCCCCGTTAGATTGCAAGAGTAAAAACAATGTGTGTATAAACACATAGTATCAGGTTATACACTAGTCCCAATTTTTCTTTTGTTTTCCGAAAAGCCGCTATTATTTATAATTACCACATTGGCTGCTTCATGTGCAAAACAGCTGCAAAGATTATTGTTTAAATCGAGAAGATCCCTTTTATTAATTTACATAATAAAGTTTCAATTCTGTGCGAAAATGCTTACTGCAGTGTACAGAGCTGCAGTATTAAAATAAAATCTACACTTCACAGTGTGCTGGCGTCTATATTACACTTTTAACCCATATCCTACAGTATCGTACCAACTAGGGCTCCAAAAAAAAAAAAGAAAAAAAAAAGAACCGCTTTGATGCGTTTATGATATCATTGTCACATTTTGAAACACTGCCTCTAACAAAGGCTTCCCACTTGATAGGAAATAATATTTTTCTTAACCAATCTTGATTTTGATTATAAATATAACAAAACACAGTCGTTTCTTTCAACTACACTAACTACACGGGTAAACGAAACTGCACTGATTTCGTTTCTTTCAACATGGTGTGTAGTCAAACAAAGCGAAGATATAATTTCTTTCAACCGATGTTGCTATGCAGTAAAAAGTACACCAGCTCTTCGAGGAGGTATAACATGTGTATATCAATATTTTTCCCAATAAATCTTGGTTTAGGAATAAAAACATAACAAAATATAGAGGTTGGTTTCTTTTAAACACACGAGCACCATGGATAAAAGGCAGGCTGTGTCCGAATTCGCCTGAAATGCATACTTGTGCGTACCTGTCCCCGCAAGTAACATCACAAGAGCTCTCCGAATTGCAAGTATATGAATATATATACTTATAAAAAGGATATATGAACATGTATAGTTCTCGCAAAATTGCAGTATATGTGCAGCCATTTTGAGAAGGAGTTTGTAGGTTACTAACGGAGTTAGGAACACGTTCATAGAAAAGTTAACCGTATATTTATGGTTGCTTCTCATTGTTTTGAATTCCGGGGTTCTCTCATTGTATTTGCAACTTGCATTTCCCCATGCTTGCCTTTTAATGTTCAAAATTGATGAATATTCGGTAGTTCAGAATGAAGATGGTACCTTATTTTGGGACGAAAGCGGGAAAATTTTTGTTGAAATGGGTCGGACAAATGTGGATAATCTCAATCGTACATAATGTACGCACGTTCTGTTTAGTTGTGATGTTTCGCGTCTTAGTGAAGTTTTAATACATGCTTTACTTCGTTGCAACTTGAGCTGCATTTCTGACATGTGAATGGTATTATTTTCGGGTGAGAAGTACATATTAGTATCTGCATTCCATGTCAATTTCTGACACAATTATGGCAATTTGGCAGTTTTGAAGTTCCCTCCAACTGAGGTACGCAACCTGTGATTACAATAAGCTTTTTCACGATGTGAACATTTCGCTGTGAACGCTGTTTACCAGCCTGTTACCAATTCAACCACGAAAACACGCCTATTGTTCACTTGTATGATCTTATCTTTAGAATTCAATGTCACTAAGTTTTGCAAACTTTATCAAATCAGAAAAAATGCAATTTACTTGATAGAGAACATCAGTTTTTGCAGTCCTGGGCATTTTGGTGTAGCACTCCAAAATTTGAATTTATTCTTTCAGAAAGAATAACTGGCACTAGGGACTCTTCTTCATCTCCTTGGCCAAACAACCTTTTCTTGATCTTTGGCAGTAAATAGCATTACAATTTACGATGTGGTCAAAATTATTAATTTGTAGCATTACCCTACATTAGGATGGACTGCATTATATGAATCCACACCTTATGACTAAAGGCTTAACATGAAACGGAAATTACATACATTAAAAATATTCTATCATAATAATAAAATTCATGATTTCAATACTTTACACGTCGTTTTGAATTGTCCGCTAAAAAAATAACAACATTTATATAGACAAAGCAATATGTTAAAGGTTAACATTACTTAAAAATATATTTCCAAAAGAAAGTTTAAAATTTGTAAATAAAAAATTATTGATGTTATATACTTTATTTAATGTAAAAAAAATAAGTAAACATAAAGTAAGAACACAATAAACATGCGGCAAGTAGATATACACATAACCAAATTTTCACAATATAACTGTAACGGTAAAATGTAAACAAACCAAGTTGTAATTAAACAAAATAAATATATTTTACAGTTCATATTTGTTAAACAGAATACTATTTGGATTGTGTTCTTTCCAAAACCAAGTGTACTTTTGCTTTCCTTGGCTGTTACTTCCTGTTACTTTACTCGACTCTCGGAGTAATGTTTTGGAAATTCGACCTCAGTGGAATGACGTGGTCTGTGATGGTTTAAAGAAAAAGTTTAAAGTGAAAAGTCTTAACAACACTATAAAAAAACATTTAACTGAGCATGGTTTTTATAAGTGCGTTTTTGCGTACCGACAAAGTTAAAACCCCTAAATGCCTATACAAGTACCTTCTCCGCGCTTGTGAAAAACTTCCAAAAGATGATGGTCAGTTTTACAAATTCAGTGTGAGACAGGCAAGTTCTATGTAACTATGAATTTTTCTGAGATGCGTGGTTGATTTTGTAAAAATGTTTGGTTAATAGCGTATTGAAAATTATTCTGTTTGGTTTCGCTGATCTGTTTACGTGGATTAATGTTTGTAGTAAACGTATGGTACCGCCAATCTTCGACAGGAAAATTTTGATGTATTTTTTTTTGTATTATTTCTCAAATATTCAATCTAACATGAGTTACGGAATCATATTTTGGGGCAGGTCAAAAACTGGATAGTTGCCTTTAAACTGCAAAAGAAAATAGTGAAGAATAATAACTGGTGAAGGTTACACTAGTCGCTGTAAACTTATTTTAAAAAACACTAAAATGATGTCACTACCATGCTTGTATATGTACCCTCGTATTTTGTTCTATATAAAAAGCATAAATCAGGTTTAAAAATAGTGACATACACAGCTACTGAACCAGGCAAACTAGTCAGCTACACCAGTTTCCATACAGAACCAAGAAAACATACCTAACCCAAATTGACTTGTATGTGTGAAGGATGCTAAAATAAACATGGTGTCTTCCATTTTCCATCATAATAACATTGGTGCATAATGATGTACATTGTTAATTCTAATTCACATTAAAGCCGGTGTGCAAAAATCACAGTAAAAATAAAATTTAAACACACACACTTGGACAGGTGCTGGTGGGTATTTGTGTGTGTGGCTACTGTACATGCTCCTGTAAAAATGATTCACTATCCTCGTAATAAAATAACTTTGAAATTAATTCTTCAGGAATAAAAGATTACGTTGTTGGTAATTATTAAGTTTAGGGGATTTTCTGAAAAACACTAAAAAATTTCACGGAAAATGATATATTTCCACTCTATTAATGATGCAGAACACGAATATACGAGGGACATTAACGTACGACTAATTTCTTTATATGTGCCCACCTAACCTAACAGGACCTAGCCCCACGATGGGTGAATCACTATGTTACATTTTTAAACTAACCTAGGATTGTAGGGTTTTAAACTAACCTACGAGTTTAGGGTTTTACACTACCCTAGGATTGTAGGGTATTAAACTAATGAAGGATTTTAGGGTTTTACACTAACCAACGATTGTAGGGTTATACACAAACCTAGTTTTTTTGGGTTTTACACTAAACTACAAATTTAGGATTGTAGGGATTTAAAGGAACCGTAAAACACACCAAAAGAATATCAATTTATTCACCTGATATAATTTCTCTTTCTACAGCCAATTCGACCTTACCTCACTCGACGACACCCCATGTTTCACAAATCCGCCACATACGCGAATATAACGCACTGAATCCCTAGTTTTCATCCGAATATAACACAATGAAATACTCATTTACAGTCAAATATAACACACAGAAGCACTCATTATTGCTTTCTCCATTTTTAAATCCGTCAGAACTAGACCCGGCAAAGACGCAAAGGTGACTGATATATTTCAAATTTACCGTTAAAATGCCTGTAATGACATCCGTGGCCACTAGGTAGCGTGGAATCAGCAATGCACGACCATTAATAATGGCAATAGACGTTAATATACTTAAACAAACTAAGTAAACTGCTCATACATTTCACTTTTTTTAAAATATGTTCTACTTATTTTAACATTACGTCATCTTGAATATGAACAAGGTAAGCTGTGAAGAACCCAATAATGCAACTTTTGTTGGTCTAGGACGTTTCGTTCAGAAACGTCGACGTAAACACACCGGCCAAACGGCTAGCCTATAACTGAAATTTGTTACATTTGTTTAAATATGTTGTACTTATTTTAAAGCTATGCCCCTAGTATATTTGTGTTCTACGTGATTAGTAGAGTAGAAATATATCATAATTTTGAATTTTTTTATGTTTTTCAGAAAAGCTCCTAATCTGAATAATTACCACAGTAAAACACACCGGAAGTATATGAATTAACTCACCTAGGTAGGCGGCTGGTACAATTCCACTGTCCTCGGCCAATTCAACTGTCGTGCACCTTACCTCTCTTGACAAAACACCATGATCTACTAAAACGTCCAAGTAACACCCGCCACATAGTCGAATATTACGCACAGAAGCACTCGTTCTTGCACCCTCCATTTGTAAATCACAAACCTTTGCACGGTCGGATTCGGACGTGAGCAACACAAACACACCACTCGCCACGAACCACACTGCCTCATATCTCAACTGCAACTAACATACGGTGATGTCTACACATCCACAGCCAATAAGGTGATGGCGAGATGCGCATTTGTTTATATTACCACAGCATTACTCCACCAAACATCATTGTGTCCAACGTAAACAAAGCGGACAAACTTCTCGTACTTTTATCTATTTTATTTAGTACGTTCTACTTATTTTACCATTACACCCATCTTGATATTAAAAAGGTAAGCTGTGCAGAACCCATTTATGCTACTTTTGTGGGTGTAGGACGTTTCCTTACGAAAAGCCGCTACTCTGAATAATTACCAAATGAATTTTCAATGAAAGGAATAATTTACACTTCAAATTAACATTTTTGCGTTTTCAGGTGATAGAGAATTTCTCCTCTCACAAATAACTTGTAAAGTTTTTGAAAATATTTTCTCAGCAGGAACGGACATAGCGGGAATACAGAATGTGTTTGCAGACAGGTAATGACACCACCAGCATGGCGCCAATGACGTTCAATTTTTTTACCTGTTACCCCATCCCTTTCCTCTCAACGGGGCATCCATGGGTATGTAGGGGTTTTTGGGCATGGTCACTGTGATGGCAGTCATACCTAACAAATAAAATACCTGCTTATATTTCACCCACAACGTGTGGGCACTGTCACCTCGCCTGACGACGGAGAAATGGGCTCGTCTGGGCTGTCTGCAGAGTTCTGCATTGGGGGACGTTATTCTTCAGACTGCGTGAGCGCCTCTGGCTGGTGACAACCTCCTTCTCCTCTACTCCTCCTTTGCCTGTCAGCGTTGCGGCTCAAGGGATATGAAGTATTTCAAAATGGACCTATCGCAGTGCATGGAAGAAATTGGAATGTTTTGTGCTTCGAGAGAGTGGAAGACCGTCCAGCGTGATTTTTGGTATAATGACTGTTTTCCAGATTTCTCGAGCAGAGAGCTATAAGTCTTCATACAGACAAGTGGGGAGGCTTCTTGAAAATATCTTGGGGAATTCTTGCCTGTAGGCCTCCAATTATTGTTTAAACAATAACAGAAAGCAGATGGCCAACTGTTGATTTACATTTGTTCTCTTCCCTACAGAATTGTACGCTGAATATACAATGCTAATATATGTAAGCAAAGCCTCATACAATATATATATTTTTTTGTACCATTTCCACCAGACGTGTTACAAAGCCCACTTGAATTTCAACAAGCTAAGCCTTGTCGAAGCCAACTAAACAGTTTTCATAGCTCTCTGGTGTTTCTTCCAAAAACAGCCACGATTCTGAATGGTTACCCTCGTCGAAACCATTCCTCACACCACTATCACATGTCACGTGCTTTTGTCCACCGGCCACCTGCAGCACTACGGGAGCTTGGAAGAAGACTAAGATGATGAAGTTGCTGGCCTACCATTGCAGTGACATTGGCCAAGGCCAAGGCTGATGAACTGCCACCATCTTTGCCACTTATTCCCAAGCCCAGGGGCTGCTGTGGCACAGCTGTTAGGGTGCTCGCCTTCCACCAAGACAAATAGGGTTTGATTCCTGGCGGGATAGTTCTCTGATTCTCGCACTTGGGAACCATGCTGATCGAGGGGACTTTTGGGGGATCTCCCATTTTCCCCGCCCTTGCATTCCGGCACTGCTCCATACTCACCTCGCTTCACCCTTATCTGCTGTTAAGACTTTGTTGTTAAGGTTCGGCTTTGCCTCTTTCGCAGAAATTCGTCATATTTGCATCATAATTTTGGATTCATAGTAATTACTGACAATGTACAGTTATAGAAAATTTACATTTTATAAGTTAATATTTTTGTGTGTGTAATTTTAATTGTGTTTTATCAGCTTGTAAAAAGTCGAGAATATATTTATATTTTATCAATAAGTCCTCGCTATTTTGCAAGCAGGAAATAACACACAGTGATAATTAGATACAAACGTATTAAACAACTAGTAAATTGTAATTTTTCTATAATCAAACATTTTCAATAATACCTCTGAAACTGAAATAATGACACAAAAACTAAGAATTTCTGCAAAAGGGGTTAAGTTGAAGAGCCGCTCAAACTTCTCCACTCCACTCCACTCCACTCTACTACTTGATACTTCACACTCTTTTCCTGGAGCACTCTCCATCTCTTTGCACAGTTTCACACTCTAGGAAATAGTATGCCAAATCACGTGTGTCAGAGATCCCCTTGAAAACACACTCCCTCTTCAAGCTGATGCCCCCATGCTCAGCAGCCACCCCCCAGTTTCACCCTTTCATAGACTCCCAGACCTGTAAGTACCCCAGAGGTTGGAAGGGCTTCACCCCCCTCTCTCCTTCCACGAGTGATATAAATATAGGCTTTATGTAACTTCGCTTGGCACATGGGCGAATCAGTTGCAGATCTACCTTTTGTCAGGCCAGGAGACTTGTAGTAATTCAGAATATTTGTTTAGTTTATGCTTTGTGTTTTGAAGTATTTTTCCATGTGTTGAAGTGTAATGTAAACATTTGTGTGTTTTAGTATGAAAATATTGTTTACATTTTTTCTATGGTTTACTGCCATTGTCAATGCCATGGTTTGACTGATGTTAGGTTTATAGAGTCAAAAGTAAACGTTTTCTGTTTACAAACAAAGAACTGCTTATTTTATTAGGAAAACTGTTTGAAAATGTCTTTTTGTTATTTAGAAGTACTGTATATTTCTTAGAGTCACGAGTGCCAGAGATGAGTGCATGCTCGGCATCGGGAACACGCGCTACGTAAACTAAAATACTGGTTACGTCAGCAGCAACCATATGATTTTGACAAGTAAACGTCATTGACGTATTCACATTATCCACATCTCAGACAGCTCCAGGGTGAATGCTGGCTGTGGTTGGATGCGTGAATTTGCACCAAAATCTGGGAAGTGGGTGGCTAACCCCCCTAACTTCCTTCTTCTCAGACTAGGCTTCATCTGGACCAGTTGCTCTCTAAGATGCTGCTCAAATGATAATTTTATTTTCTAAAGTAAAGTGTACCAAAAGTTAAATATTGCCATGTAACTTGCTTTAAAGTATTAAAGAGCAGTGGACAGGTGAAGAAGAGGCCCAATACTTGCTGGATTGTAATATTATAAGGAGATAGAAGTCTAGTTTTAAATCTGTTTAAACAGTTATTCAATGAAATTATTTATGTGAATTTAATGTTTGAATTATTGAAGACTTTGTGCCCATCAGAGTACCCTGAGACAGAAAGGAGTTTCATACTCACTGGCTAGTGCTAAAATTGAGGAAAACAAAAAAATTATTAATGTTTATCTTGTAGAAATGGACAGTGTTTATGTTTGTTAAATGGGAACTTAGTGGTTTCTTACAGGTACTGGCCAGACGCTGGCGCCTTTCTCCTTGCAATCTGGCAACCAACTCGTGCGTGCGGCACGTTAGAGAATACGTACAAGGAAAGAAAACTTACCAATTTCCAAATTTGTAGCTTTTAAACTGCAGAAAGGATGGGAAACAAGACACATAAAAGCAATACCCTTGTTAATTCAAAACAGCAAACACACTCAGAAATAACACTAGGCACATGAGAATTCATACCCATTGTATGAATGCAACCAATAACATATGCTAACTACTGATGACACAACATTAACATAACACATATCAACTGGAAAAAATGATGTTTATTAAAACGAAATCTGACGTAATTGCAAATGAAAAATATTGAAATTACTGTGGAAATAAAAATAGAAATCAACCTGAAGTTAGAGAAATTTGTACTGTAACTAAGTCAGGCAAATTAAAATATTAATATCAATTTGACTATCAGCTCTCTTTTGTGAGCCATATTAAATTTCAAATTACGTGACAACATAACTGATATTGGAGTTTCTGGTTTCAATAAAACAAAGTTATCAGTGTCTCAAATTAAGTTGCTGGAAATTATTACACCTTGGCTAACCTGCATGATATAATCAAAAATCTCAGACGTCTGGAAAGTTCTCGGTAGTTAAAACTGCAAAACTTCCGAATAAAATTAATGGTAATAAGGTTCCAGAAATAATTTAACTCTTCATGAGAAACAGAAAAATTTCATTGATGTATGAGGACAATAGTTAGTGGCATGCTGATTAGAAAGGAAATAACGTACAGGAAGGCAGTAGGAGCTAGTGAGGTTAATGAGAGAGTATGTAGGGATTCGGGGGCTACATTTATAGGTAGTAGGAAATGGGTAGGCTGGGAAAGTGTAGGAAGTGACCAGGTACACCTGACAGAGCAGGGAGAGAGGATCCTACGGGATCTGCTAGGTAGGGAAGCAGCTGGCTGTTTGGAGAGGGCCAGGACTGAGCAGCAAGTGCTTAAATAGCAACCAGAGAGGGACAAGGTAACAGAAGTGGAGCGAAATGGAGGGATAAGCACTGATGAGGCCACAGGGGCGGAGAGATATGGTAAGCAAAGTAGGAGGGTAATGGAGCATCTTAGCATAAAGTTAATGGTAGTGAAATGTAGGAGTGTGCACAGCAAGCTGGAGGGCTTCTGGGGTAGGGTTGAAGGATATGGGGCGGATATAATGGTAGTTGTGTATACTTGGCTGAATGAGGAAGTGCTTGACATTGAATGTAGGCAGGATAAGTTCACCATTTTCAGAAGAGACAGGGATGGGAGAGGAGGAGGAGGAGGAGGAATAATGGTGTGTGTAAGGGAGGGGCTGAAAGGGTCTGTAGAATGGATTAGTGAAGATGTTGAGGTGATGGAAATTAAACAAGTGGGGGTAGTAGTAAGATGATTACTTCGCTGGCAGCGTATAGACCACCAGGAAAGGGATGGCAAGCAATTGAGATGATCAATGAGAGGGTTGATAGACTAAGGGGCAGGCAGTGGGTTGTTGTAGCAGGGGATCTGAATATGCCAGATGGGAGATAGCTAGAGGGTGCAGAAGGGATGGGCAGCATGATGCAGAGAATGGCAGCGCAGTTAGTCAACAGAGGCTTGGTCCAGCTAGTAGAAATATACCTATGAGGTGGAATGAAGAGGGTGTTGGGTCAGTGCTGGATGTGGTGTTGGTCAGACCTGAAAATGCTGTAGTTGGCATAAGCGATCATGATATTCCTGTTGTGGAAATTGGGCTTAGCAGGATGAGGGAAGAGCAAACGGCAGATAGATTGGTGTGGCAGTATGGAAGAGGAGACAAGGAGGAAGCAGAAATCTTCCTGGGGGATAGGTTTGAAAAATGGTCTATAAAGGAAAGTGTGTAAGAATTATGGGAGGAATTTAGAAGAATAATAGAGGTAATGTTGGAGAAATTTGTGCCAAAGAAAACATTACGGTCGGGGGGAGATTCGCCATATTATGGATAGGAGATTCAAAAAATGAAGAGGAAGTGTAGAAAATTACATGTCAAATGGAGAAATGAAGGGGTTACAATAGCTAAGGAATTGATGAAACAAATGGGAAGGGAGCTTGAAAGGATGATCAAACAGGGGAAGAGTATATTTTTAGAGAAGATGGTGGAAGAAGGAAAGGAATGGGGGAAATTGGTTAGGTATGTTACGATGATAAGGGGAGGAGAGGAAGGGATCGCTCTTCTGAAAGGTAGGGACGGCAGGACTGCGTCAAATTACCAAGAAAAATCGGAGATACTGCAAGTCCAGTACTTGTTAGTGTTTGAGGCAAAGGAGGATTGGAATAGAGATAGGGAGGCTAATAGGGATTGGGGGTGGTTTAGTAAGTTTAAGATGAGGGAATGGAAGATAGCAATGGTAATCAAGGGGTTGAAGAGCAGTAAGGCAGTGGGACCAGATGGGATAGGGAACGCAGCACTTAAGTTTGGTGGGAGAGAGTTAGTGAAATATTTGGAGGTGTTGTTTAGCAAGTCCATAGGAGAGGAAGTATGTATTGGTGGTCCCATTACATAAGCAGGGGGAGGCCTAGCAGCTACAGACTGGTGAGTCTCACATCGAGTACAGGAAAGGTAATTGTTTCAGAAAAGGACACTCATGTGAGACGCAGCTGGCTGGGCTGTTAGAGGATCTGGTGCAGGCAGTTGATGAGGGGAAGCAGGTTGATGCCTGCTTCATTGATTTTGAGAAGGTATTTGATAAGGTGCCCCATGGGACTTTCATGAAGAAAGTGGATGAGCTGATACTGGACAAGTGGGTAGTGGAATGGATTGGGGACTTCCTCAGGGGGCGAAGACAGAGGGTGAAAGTGGGAGAGGCAATATCAGAGGAAGGAGAGGTTACGTCAGGGATGCCGCAGAGAAGCGTGCTGGGCCCTTTGTTGTTTGCCATTATGGTAAATGACATGGGTTTGGGGATTAGGGGAAAAATAAGATTATTTGCAGATGATGGTGTAATGTATGCAGTGGTGGGAGGGGGTGGAAACTTGCAGGCAGACATTGACAGGATATGGTTGTGGACCATGGAGAATAAAATGAAGATAAAGGTTAGAAAAACTAAGGTAGTGAGGTTTACAAGGAAGAAGGTGATAAGCAGGGACATGTACAGATGGGAGGAGCAAGAGATAGAAGAAGCAGCAGAATGTAAGTATTTAGGGATTGTATTGCAGGGAGACCTCAGATGGAAAAAACAGGTAGAGAGGGTGGTTGCAAACGGAAGAAGGGCTTTGGGTATGTTGGGAAGGGTTCTTAAGGGAGTCAGCAGTGAGGTGAAGGAGAAGGCATATGGCACAATGGTACGGCCTATGTTAGAATATGCTGCAGCAGTATGGGACCCGTATGTGGAGGTGGAGGTGAGAGAGTTAGAGAAGGTGCAAAGAAGGGCAGCAAGATGGATGAAGGGTAAGTGGAGAAGACAGTGGCAGGATGGTGAGGATGAAGGGAACTATAGGCCATCAGTGATGATGAAAGAAATGGGGGGGTGGATCTCGTTGAAGGACAGGAGGAAAGTTGAAAGGCTGGTCAGGATGTACAGAGTGGTGAATGGAGAGGGAGGGTGGGGAAGGAA
>NQII01005894.1:110829-139604 GCA_002778355.1 Clitarchus hookeri
TTTGGTGGGGTAGGGGAGATGTAAGAGAGCTCGCCACCGGGCGGTAGCCTAATTGCAGGCTATTATTATTATTATTATTAATTGTATGGTCCAGCATGTATACGAATACTCATCCTTCCAAAGTGGAGTCAGCAGCGTTGGTTGAATAAAACCCACTCAAAATCTAAAATCTGGCGTTCCAGGACTCTTGCTTGTCCACACATATTTATAGAACTTTGAGACACATCTCAACACCTCTTCTAAGCTTACGCTGGGCAGTCTTGGCAAAATCTACTGAAAAGTCGCTATACAAAAATTATGGTGGACTGCCTTCCATCATGTCTGATTTGAGAGTCCCGGGGAAAAATATCTAAGATAACGTTATATCCTGTTATCACAAACTTAAATCAAAAATAGTAAAAGTTCATTTCTCTGAGCTGTAAATTAAACTTACATACATATGTTTTAATTGGCTGCTGCAAAGAGAAAATAAAATTACATTAACTTCTATCACTGAATATAAATGCACTCTGTAGTAAAATTACTATACTCAAGAAAATAAAATTATAAAGAAATTTAAGAGAGGTTGTCTTAAAGATACAATTCTAATCAAACTAAATGAAATGTAATCAAACAAAACAAATGTGAAAAAATTAAAATATACTGACTCAGTTCGGATGTAAATAAATAAAAATGTGGGATGATATTGTCTCACCACAGTTGTTAATATTTCGGTTAAAAAGTGTCTTCTATTTAGTTTTGACATGTTGCAGTGCTAAACTGGCTCTCAAATGCTTACATATTTTGTTTGTTTTCAGAGTTGCCTATAACGATAATGCAGTTTTTGCAAGTTGCCCCAATCACCCTGATAACCAAGTGTTAAAATTTGTTTTGTTGGGGTGATTATTTCTGGTGTGTGCTGAACTGGTTACTTTATTTTGGATCCTTGGTCTTGCAGAGCTTCAAGCAGCATGCATTTGAGCCTGACCCAGAACGAGTGAATCAGATTATAGAGAGGGCATTACAAGATGCTGAGTGGGTGTTGAAGAAGGTATATTCTATTTAGAGATCATGAAATTAGTTTATAAGCTTATATGGGGGGGAGTGGGTATGTCTTCGAGGAACAATGCCTTTGTTTTCATGCAGATATGGATGTGCTTGTAGGTGCATTATGGGGGTTTGCATGTGTGCCTGCAAGCATGTGCTTGTATATATAATACATCAAAATTTGTTCCTTTGTTTACAGGTTGGTAATAATTAACATTGTGTGTTTTTGTTTTATACATTTTGGACCTATCTTCCCAAGAACAAAATTTTTTCCATGATGGCATCTCTATTTGTGTGGATGCAACCTCCTTCCCTTTTGAAACAAAGTTTTCTGAATCACAAATTTCCTGTCCTATTTTCAGTACTTTATAACTCAGCCAGTGCCATTGCAAATGGTTTCCCAGCCAGTGTAAAAAAATTTTTGCACCCCTTTATTGTGACCACTGTTATACGTGCAGCAATCCAAAAATGTTGACCCAGCTCTTCGAGCCCTAATAAGTTATGTAGTGCTGCACATGATGCCAAAAGCAAAGATTATGGGCAAAATAACTATTAAAACTAACAGAAATCTGTATGATATAAATATACTTAATGTATCATTCGGCTATGGGCAATTAGCATAAAATAAAATATATACACTAAGAAACTTCAATGCATAGACCAACAACCTAGAGAAACATTATAACGGATCACTGTGAGATTAATTATTTTACATAAATGTTAAAGAGAAAAATAAAATAATTAAAATTCTAAAAAATGAAAGGTGGATCCAACATTCAGTTAATAAAATTCCTGCGTGATTTTGGGAAAACTTGCCAGTTTGAAACACTGAATAAAAATTGAAATTACTGAATGATTTACATATATCATCTGTGGACCATCACAATGTTTCCTATAACCAGGTATGACCTTCAGGCATTAAAATTTTTGCACTAATTATTCACTGTTAAATGACCTGTTTTTACTATCCCTTTACAAATTTCCTGATAGCATAGTGTTTAGCATGCTGTTTGGATATGGCACACTATAGGTGCTTTTACAGTTAGATGTGGTACATGCTCTCTAAATTGCCATTGGTCTATTACAGAATTCTCAGCATACCTTAAATTTTATGTTTCATGTGTGATTAATTGGGATGTCCCAGGAGTCATAGAATTATCTGCTTCAAATTGTAACATCAGAATTGTTCACTATAACAGCNGATTAATTGGGATGTCCCAGGAGTCATAGAATTATCTGCTTCAAATTGTAACATCAGAATTGTTCACTATAACAGCTATGTCACATTGTCACATCCTGGTCACGGTTTGTCGCGGAAGCGTGATTTTAAAAGACTCGACAAGCACTACATCTGTGTTTAACGTGTACTGTTTAATTAGTAAGAATGTTTTTATTTTCTGTAGTTCCTATCAGAATTGCTGGCTTGCTGCATGAAAATATTTATTGCGAAAGTTGCAATCAATCAAGAACTGTAACTGTTGCTTTAACAGCACTCGTCTTTAAAATTTCCAGGTGAATTAAGTTAACTGCCACTAATTTATTCTTCACTAATGTTCTTTTTTTTTTTGTTGCTCAAAATTATTGTGGTACAATAAACACAACTTTAGAATAGTACGATATATTNCTAATGTTCTTTTTTTTTTTGTTGCTCAAAATTATTGTGGTACAATAAACACAACTTTAGAATAGTACGTTATATTAAATTAAATAACATAACACACATTCTCAGCATCACCATGCCAAGATGAGGTGTCAAAACATTTCAAGTTTGCAGTTAAATGAGTGCTGTTAAGTTGCAAATGGTTTATGAACGTATTGCAGTCTGGACCTAATACCAGTTCAATGCTGCTTACATAGGTTGGCTAAAAGTTGTATTCAAAAATTCCTGAGTAGTTTTCAAAGGTGTTTATTTACGAATAGCTTTAAGAAACATTTTACCCCCTTCTTTGTGTATAATTTTTTAAAAACAAAAATGGTTAAAAATGGGTATTTCTAGAACAGTGGGGAAGGGCCTCCAGTTTAGAATTTTTAAAGTAAAATAGGAATGTGCAGTACTCTTTCTATAGTTATTGGTACACCATAAAACGAGAGGGTCACTGCAGGAAGTCTCGTTAGAAGTAGTTAACTGAGAGACTGTATACCAATTTAGTTCTACATGTGGAGACTATGATACACGGGACCCTGTGCCTTCAGTTATACTTCAACGTCTCGACCATGCAAAATACATCCAAGTAGGTGGCGTGCTTAACATTCTTAACTCAAAAACAAGAAAAGCATACTGAAATTCTAGACAACCCCACAATTACAGTAGTTGCCGTAGCCAATAGGATTACCAGGTCTGGGTAGGAAGGAAAAGTGTTGCAAACATTTTAGCTTGCAAAAATACAAATTTGAAATTTTTTTGCTGTGATGGAATCTTACAAAGACGTGTTTCAATTAGACCACATTTTATATTTCAAATTGTGTACATCTGTGTTTTTGCATTAATCATGGTGATTGGTATTATGTGCTTTAAAATGTTTCATGCTAAATATTGTGACCACAGGTCAAGCAGAACTACTTCAATACTTTGTTTGGCTGTTTAACAAATCCCATTAAAATTGAAATATACCTAGCTTATTTATGATGAACTTGAATAATATTCCTCTGGTTTTCACTGTTTATTGAATTAAATACATTAGTAAAAAAATTTTCTGGTAAAATATATTTTTCTGTAGAGGTAGAGGATGTCATGAGTGTTGGAGAACCTGTAGAGGTGTGTGTGTTTTGCTGTTTACATTTCAATTAGCTTCATACAGAAATTATGTTGAAAAAATAAAATAGTAAAATTTTGTTATAAAACCACTTTTGTACGTATGTATGCATGCTTGTGTATGAGGCCTGCATCTAAAAATGTATAATTAATTTTGATTTCATTGTGATATTTTAACTTTGAAATGAAAATTACTGTATGTAACTAATTATGTATTTATCTATTATTTGTTGTTTCATTTACAGTTAAATTTTCCGAAAGTATTCCTAAAAAAACTGACTGACTTCGGTAACCAAGAAAACATAAAATTGTTACATTACTGTACCAATATATATTCATGGACTAAATTCTGAGTAATTTGTAAAATGTTGAAGTTTTTATAAAATAAAGAATTTTTTATACTGGGAATTATAGATAAGGGTTTTTCTTAAATTGTTAGAAAACAAATTATGTATTTAAGCAAAGAACACTAGCAAATATGGAAAATAAAACAAAATACTGTGATTATAAGTTGAAAATAAATTTTTTGTACATTATTTGTTACTTTTTTTGTTTTTATTTTCAGTATTCCATCAGTTCTTCGAAACCTAAAGCATAGATGAGAAACTTTTTGTCGTAGTGATAATTTTCATGCTTTGCCATGGCTTCCGACACTTCGTGCGACATGGTGCGGATAACCTCCTATTCAGCAAATGCGTCGCACAGCCAACTCTGGATGGCAATGCAACTCTGGTATGTTCGACCACACGTCGTCAACCGAAAGCTGTTCATGGCCAAGGATCTGTTCTGCGCCAGGGTCGGTCGCCGGCCTGACATCGCGTCTGTCGCCGCCTGCTCCAGCACACCTAACTTCGTGGGCAGGACGGCGGAAGAAGTCAGGAACCACCTGGAACTGTGTGGGATTGAGGTACTGGACACATGCGAGTTGGACTTCAGTGTCGACTGCTGCAATATGTACGTAACTGCCAGGTTGCTGCTCCCCAGGAAGAGTGAAAAGTCAACGCCAGTGGTAGAACTCTCCTTTATAAGTGAGTGATTTAATGCAACAGCAGCCAATTTTATATTATCATTTGTATTTGTTATAACTTTTGATCTGTGGTAATGAACATGCCGTTTTAAGATTTGCCTTTAAGAGGGAATCCCTGGTAAACAATATTAAACACCTCACGGACACATCCGGCCAAAAGGAAGCGTTGCTGTGGTGGTGCAAAATAGCATACCGTAAGTGAGGTGAAATTGATCAGCAGGGGCGAGATTGATAACATAATAGTTTTCTGTGCATGTTTAGGTCGGGTACCATATCCGACATTAATATTTATAGAACATTTTCATGTGATTAATCTCACCTCTGCTGATCAATTTCATCCCACTTCACGGTAACCATGTTTCACGTGTGTTCTGTTGCATCGAAATTTCAAGCGGTGACTGTAGTGTTTTAATACTGCAATCTGCTCAGAAACAATACATCATTGTCACTATAGTTGAAAAGACTGTTTTAAAGAATAAATATCATAAAAGGAGGGCTACTTACAATTTTTGCTTACTCTGACACTTTACAACCACCACATTTGTGTCCCAATAATTGAATCTATGAATGGACAACTAAATATCAACTTTTATTTTTGTTTTTAAAAAAAAGTTAAGTTAAAATATTCTGTAATTTTTTAAAATTATAATAGACACAACTGCTTATAATGAAACCCATATGACAACTGGGAAGACCCCTTAAAATGAGTGGACTTGGAAACGGGGGAGGTAGGTAAATTGGTAATTTGACAGATGCATAGACCTTTGTTATTCTGGTGATAATTGGCTGTTCATTGTTAACAATCTGATTAATTCCCGTAACGTACATGTTGGGACAAAGGCTTCAGCTAAGTTGGTAGCAATGGAGTGAAACTTGTTCTAATACTTCAAGTAGTATTGCAAGTGTAATGTTTAAATTTGTGGCTACTCATGGCAGAATTCCTTGTTTTGTACTCATAATAGCATAAAATGGCATATTACCAACAAATTTACTGTCTTAAATATTACACGGTTGCACTTGAATGACATGAATAAAGTGATATGGTCCACGGTAATGTTAATTATACACATAAGGATACAAAATGTTATGGAAATTATTTCTTAAGGGCTTTCAAAAGTGCTAACTAACCGTGAACAGCCAAGTATTGTTTGTCGCTGATAATTTACCATTTCTGAGTACTATTTTATCTACTTTCATACTTTTAAATGTTTTGTTTCCCAGTAAAAATTAAATTTTATATTTACTAGTGTAATAGTGGCTTCTCTGAATGTAGTCTAATGTCAGTTTCTTTCATTTGCGAAGATACGAGTGAAGGAGAGTTGGTCTTTGCGGTGGTTCCTGTTGATGCACAGTATCGAAGGTTTTATGTGGCTTTCCCGTATGGCCTGCGTGCCCGAGACACTGTGCTGGAGGTGAGCGCAAGTAAAAAGGATCATGGATCCACAAGTGCGGAGTGGCTGACCAATCAGATGGTGCCACGTCTCTTGAAATGGGCAGAGAACGCTCCAGCGGAGAAGCAACAGGTGCTCGCAGCCAGCTCCCTTGGCCTGGTGTCAGAGCAGCGCTACCACGAAATGTATCACCACCTCAAGGAGAAGTACGGCAAGGAGTTGGTACAGGTAACTGTTCTGTCTTTCATTCTCTTTAGTTCTTTCATATTATTATTTTTTTTATTACTTCCTCTCTTTTCTAGTAGTTTCTCCTTTTTATTTATTTCTCTCTTGCACACTGGCTGTATTTATTTCTCTCTGTATTCAAGCCTTGTATTACCTTTCTGTTTGGCTCTTACACAACATTGATATCTCTGGGTTGGTGGTAGTATGGGCTCTGAGGTTGTGCGGTTTTGAACAATGAACCACTACAGGCAGGCAGGTAGGTTAATTTTTACATGCCAACTGCTCTGCACTAACTGTGGCCAAGGTGTAGAGTAATCTTCCTCGGATGCTGGCACTATATAGGGATTGTGTTTCCCAGGAATTTTGGTTGGAGGAGCGAAAAGCAGAATTACAGGGTTTCAGAGGCTGTGTTACCAGCTGGTAAAACAGCCTCTGAGCTTTCCCCTTAAGGAAGTATCTTTCTGCATTTCTCTAGTAGCAGTACTCATGTACTCATCTTTTCTCCCCAGGTCCTATGTGGGTTCAAATCCCAACATTTAGGACCAGTGTAGCCGGTCGTGAGACAACAGGAGGGGTGAATAGGTTCTGCGAGGGCCATGCTGGTCAGGTGCTTACTTGCGGATGTTGCTGTTGGGCATGGTCCCTCTCTTAATCTCTAATGATTAGTTTGGACTGAACTGCCTCTTGTGAATGTTGAGGCTACTGGTCAGACTGAATTGTCTTTTCCCATTTTTCCTCCATGACTGGAATAAGGCATTGGGTGAATGGTAGGGGTCATTCAAATGGTGAGGTGGTTGGTGAAGGGCCTGCAAGCTTGTTTGGTAGGGGGTAGAGGAGGTCCCTGACTGTCGTTTTCACAGTTTCCTACACACTGTCTCTGTGCAGCCAAAGTCTGTAGGATATGTTCCCCTGCCCCCAATTCTCTTTCCCCAGCAGATCGAGATGTGGTGGATCGAACAGAGGTTGTTTATTAGAGTGGCTTAACATCTGGTTCCTTATTGGTGTTGTGAGTGTTGGCAGCTGGGTATAGTTCATTTCATATAAGAAGGCCACATTCTGACAGTCAGTGAGTGGCACTTGATGTATTCAAAACAAACAACGTGCCATTTACAAAATCCTGTATCAGCTGATGCAAAAGTTAATGTTACGTTGGCTATTCTGAGTACACTGCCGATGCACATTAGACAAGCTGAAAATAGGCGATAACAAAGAGTTCCTATATTAATTAATACATTTTATTTTACGTGGTCATAAAACAGCAGTTTTTTGTTTTAGAAACTAAACTTCGTGATAAAATAGTAATGTATAGGTGTTCAAAATGAAATGCATAATAATACAACCAGTATAGAAATCAAACGCAATCTTGAAACCTTTTTCACGTCGTGTACCACCCTCTCCCACCCCGCTTTTCTTACGTGCTTGATATTAATTCCAAAAGCATACAGAAATATTGCATAATATTGTTGAATTATTTTCTCTAATAATATTACAAAATATATTTGAAATACTTTTCGTACCCAGCAGTAATAGAACAACATTTTACTTTACACAGACGCTATCGTCGAAAAATCTGTTGTGCGCGCTATCTATTGGCTCATTTGCGAAACATACGCCATATTGTTCTCCGAAAACCCGCACCTTGTTTCCGGAGAAGTGGAACACCGCACACTCGCTGCACTAGCACGCCATACCTGTAATGTGTGTTGCACTCACGTCTTCCCACTGCTCCCCTCTACACGTTCCTGCCCTTCCAGTTACATTACGTTTACGAATGACCGTACAAACGCACAGCAAACTTCGTTTCGAGAACTCTTTTGCCGCCATCCGCGCACCCTAGCAGTTCATCAATTGCCGCACGAGGCAGCACTTCCTAGACGCGCTTACTCGCCGGACCAGTTATGTGGCCGATCAGCTGATGGCGGAAGGATACGTAGTCATATGTAGTCAGATGTAAACAGTGGCGCTACTTTTGCCGAGCTGTCAAAAAGTGGCCTTCTTATATGGTACGGACCATATCATGCCCATGAGCACTGTCCGAATGACCGGTGGGTTGAGACAGTTTCATTGCCCTGAAGGCAAAGCATTTGGACTTTGGCACCCATGACATGAGTGTCTATTTGGTCCATAAATTCGGCTCCCTATCACTATCTGTCTAATACACAGCATGGTGTATACTAGGGCGATGCTGTAAGCATGGTAGTCGAGGACTCTGAAGAGTGTGGGCCAATTCAGTTTTGCTACTGCTGGATTCTCTAGGTGAAGTCTTGCAGGCTTCTCAAGAGGAAGAGAGAGCTATGAAGGCGAAGGTCGCTGGAAATAAACTGGTGGTTTTTTGGGCTGTAGTGCTACATATAGGTACTGTGATGGGCCAGGGGTGCGCAGGGGTCTCTGCTAGCACAGCCATTTTCACAGCTACATGCTGCAGTGGTGCAGCCAGGCTACGCATGAAAAGGGGGGATGGTGGGTGGCCTGTCTATTCAGTTCCGTGTGTGCTTGGGGAGGTAGGCTAGTGTGGGAAGTATCAACACTTGCTTGGGGGCAATACTCCTTCGCCTATCCTTCCCTTCTGGTAGAAATGCAGGGTTAAAAAGGCGATATTAGTGGTAGTATTCATTGTCTCGGGGTGTGACATGTCAACTTGTTGGAGAAAATACAGACAGTACTGTGGGAATTTAACAGCTAACTGAAGAGTTACAGTTTTGCATCACTTGGCTATACACAGGAAGGATNCAGACAGTACTGTGGGAATTTAACAGCTAACTGAAGAGTTACAGTTTTGCATCACTTGGCTATACACAGGAAGGATATGCACGGAGGAATTTGAACCACTTGAGTAAAAAAACTATGTTGATGAATTACAAGTCAAGCCTGGGTTTCGGCTGTAGCCACCACTGCTTTAGCATGCTCACCACACTAGTGCTTGGTAGTCCTGGCCACTGAGGAATCTAACTTAGATAGAATCATCTTCGCAATCTCTAATTCATCATTTTGTTAAGTATGAAAATGTGTAAAATGGTGTTTTATTAGGTCAATGTTATCATTCTAATTTAGTGATGTTTATTGCATCATATCAGTGACTAGTAACATAACTTCATGATATTGGTGCTTTTCAGCGGCATCAGTAAACATGTGAAACTTGTTGGTTATCTGTTCATTAAGAGAAGTATAAATATGAGACAACACGGATTTTATAAAGTATGACTTTGCTATATAAAGTGTTTAAGGAGCAAACTTTTGCATAGCGACGGTACATTAAATTCCTGTTTCTTGTTCAGAAATTATAATATTTTTTGAAAACATGCATGCATTTGTTTATGAAACCTAAGTTTATTATGCAACTACAATAAAATGGCAGAAACCATAATGTTGCTACGTACATATAATAAAAGGGCATTGTGAAGAATTGGTGAATGCAATGGTAGACTCTGATGTGCCTGGTTTTGAAACTAACAGTAGGAGAGAGGCTAACATACCATCCGTATGAAAACTCGCACATACATGTATGCTTGGGCGCACACAAATTATCTTACATTGCTTTTTAACATTTACAGTTCATGTTAAAATTACTATTTTTTTAAATTGCACGTTAAATAAGTGGTAAGCTATAATTTTTTAATACTACTTAAAAATTGTATAAAATTATGAAAATATGGTTTAGCTGTTTTGGCTGCGATTAAATGTTTTGTAAGCACTGGTGTGCNAAAAATTGTATAAAATTATGAAAATATGGTTTAGCTGTTTTGGCTGCGATTAAATGTTTTGTAAGCACTGGTGTGCATTTTTAAAACTATTTTACGTGAAGTTTTGTGATTGATTCATACTGAAACTATACTACATCACAATAAGTCTACATTAATTATTTTCAAAAAAACATAATTAATGTACACTGAGTACAATTATGATAAAATCAAAATGTAAAAAGACAGTGAAGCTTATTAAACTCTGTTTACATTCACACATTGATGACTGTATACATACATACATACATACAAATCCGTCCATCCGTCCCCTCCGTCCGTCAGTCCATACCGTCCCGTCCATCCATCCCCTCCGTCCGTCAGTTCATACCGTTCGTCCATCCATCCCCTCAGTCCATACCGTCAGTCCCTCTGCCCATACCTCTGCCCATACCTCCCCTCCCTCTGCCCGTACCCCTTCCCTCTTTGTACCTCCCCCTCCTGACTACCTCCCTCCGCCCCTCTGTTCGCACTTCCCTCCGCCCCTCTGTACGCACTTCCCTCCACCCCTCTGTCCGTACCATCCTCCCCATAGAAATAGACAAGTGTATGAACATACAACAAACCGAATGCTTCAAAATTAAGGTTTATGTGTGTTGAATTCTTCATGTTTCTACAAACTAATTTTGCTCTAAACTATGTTTATTTTTTGCAATTTTTATNTTTATGTGTGTTGAATTCTTCATGTTTCTACAAACTAATTTTGCTCTAAACTATGTTTATTTTTTGCAATTTTTACCAACATAAATGCATTCAAGGCTACCGGCAGGCAAATGGTGTGCTTTGCAAACAGCAGTACAGTTGATAGTTAGTGGTTGCACATGCTAGATTCTNTTTATCAACATAAATGCATTCAAGGCTACCGGCAGGCAAATGGTGTGCTTTGCAAACAGCAGTACAGTTGATAGTTAGTGGTTGCACATGCTAGATTCGATTCAATGTTTCAAGATGAACTTTCGTCAAGTAAAAATGTGGTAGTTTTTCTGTGTTTACAAACTTGTTCTTATAACACACTACAGATTATTTTTATAAACAATTTAATGGAATCTTAAAAGGTCAACTTCAGCATGAGTTTTTAATTAGGAACCTAAACATTATATAATCTTTATTAAGCCAATTTAATTGTACGGTTAAAGTAGACTATACTTTGTGTGTAAATAACACACTAATTTCCATCCATTTGGTAAAGTNTTTATGTGTGTCGAATTCTTCATGTTTCTACAAACTAATTTTGCTCTAAACTATGTTTATTTTTTGCAATTTTTATCAACATAAATGCATTCAAGGCTACCGGCAGGCAAATGGTGTGCTTTGCAAACAGCAGTACAGTTGATAGTTAGTGGTTGCACATGCTAGATTCGATTCAATGTTTCAAGATGAACTTTCGTCAAGTAAAAATGTGGTAGTTTTTCTGTGTTTACAAACTTGTTCTTATAACACACTACAGATTATTTTTATAAACAATTTAATGGAATCTTAAAAGGTCAACTTCAGCATGAGTTTTTAATTAGGAACCCAAACATTATATAATCTTTATTAAGTCAATTTAATTGTACGGTTAAAGTAGACTATACTTTGTGTGTAAATAACACACTAATGTCCATCCATTTGGTAAAGTNCAATTTAATTGTACGGTTAAAGTAGACTATACTTTGTGTGTAAATAACACACTAATGTCCATCCATTTGGTAAAGTTATTGGTTCATTAAACTGCTTCTAATAAAGTTATTTTATTAAAAGAAATGAAATTAATTTTGTGTGTTGCAGAAATGGACAGAGGTGACTGACCCACATAGATATGTATATGAGGATATTGCTATTGCAGCATACCTGCTGGTGATCTGGGAGCAAGAAAGGCAGAAGAGGGAAGATGCAGATCTCAGGCAGTCTTTTGTTGATCTTGGATGTGGAAATGGTTTGCTGGTGTTCCTGCTGTCCAGTGAAGGATATCCGGGTGTTGGTGTGGATGTGCGCAAGAGACGTATATGGGACACTTACCCTCCGTGTACCAAACTTGAGGTGAGTCTGCATGTTAGTTTCATGCTGTTTCCGATAATGTTGTATATTTACCTTTTAGTAAAATGTTAATACTGTCATTCTCGTCTTTTCTCTACTTTGTAACTACCAATTTCTCAAACTGCCTTTAAACTTCTCATATAAAATTATTAGGAATTGTTTTGCTGTTGCTTTTTTTTTTTTTTGAGGTCAAGAAAGTTTCGACTAGTAAGTTTCACTTTTTGTACATATTTTATTAGTGCTAATTGTGTTGTGATATTTTCTGTCATCATCCACTAGCATTATTGAGAAAGCTTTAAGACAGTGACTGGGACAAACTTATATAAAATATGCTCATCTAACAATTTTCTTCTGGGGTGTTATTTTTTACACTTACGTGATAATTTTTTATTTCTTCAGGTTCGTGCCATCACTCCTTCAGCAGATTGCACATTTCCTCATACAGACTGGATTATCGGGAACCATTCAGATGAACTAACACCATGGGTCCCGGTCATTGCAGCCCGCAGCTCACCACAATGCCGCTTCTTTCTTCTGCCATGCTGCCTGTTCGACTTTGACGGTAGTCGATACAGGCGAGAGAGCAGCAACAACAGCCGTTACAGCGAGTATCTCCAATACGTGTCGCACATTGCACACGTGTGCGGCTACGCTCCAAAGATGGATCGCCTGAGGATATCCTCCACCAAGAGGAAGTGCATTGTAGGTTTCGAGCGAAACTGTGGTCCCAGCATGATCAAAGAACTTGACTTGGCCATGCAGGAGTTCATCGATAACAAGTGTGGAAGAATTCGCCATGGTGCTGAAGGAGGTCACGAAGAGTGGGCAAATTTCACACCACGTGTTGCAAAAGAGCCAGTGCGAAACTGTACACAAATTGGTAAGAGCCTGGTGCAAGAAATTATATCACTGGTTTGCAACATCCTGTTGGGTACATGCAATCTGATAACAGTAAGAAGTAAGGTGCATGAGGAACGACAGTGGAATGCAGGTGGCTGTGTGTGTCTCAAAGACCTGGCATCTCAACTGCCGTCTGAGAAGCTTGGTGCCTTGAAGAATGAGTGTGGTGGACTGCAAACATTGCTGAAGAACCATAGGTTCTTGTTGGAGGTGAGCAAAGGTACTGTGAAGTTGAGGGTCCCACTGCCCAAGAGTGAACTAAGGAACATTAACTGGGCGTCGTGGANATCGTGGAAGGTGAGGCCGTGCTGGTTCCACCTTAATCATCCAGATGGTTGTCCACTTTCCCCCACTGACTGCCCTAGTCAACATTAGTTTGCCTTTGTTTTACTAATGACATCAGCATCTGCTTTACAATTTGACTTGAAAAACTTTTATCACAGTTGTGTTTTTTTTTTGAAAGCTTGAGGAAGTTTCTTAAAGGTATGTGAATATTTATTAAGAATGTTGTGTTTAATGTTTATGAAAACATCTTATTAATATGTTTCTGTAAATGCGTGAAGTTACATGTAGTATTTGTTGGTAGTAATAAATTGGCATATTTTTGCTGATAGTTAATCACTTCTTGTATTTGAAGATAATTGAAATTAAATACAACATTTTTAAAGCTAAGCTAAAATAAAGTGGAAACTATCCATCAANTTGTATTTGAAGATAATTGAAATTAAATACAACATTTTTAAAGCTAAGCTAAAATAAAGTGGAAACTATCCATCAAACACGGATGGATCAAAAGTCAATGTCCCTCAGAAAATTTTTTGTGGTCCCAACAACATTCCTATGTAAATAAAGCTTAAAAAGTCCGGCTTTTGCCAAACTTCAAAATTAAATTTTTACCTCATCGATTAAACAAAAATTTCTGTAGCATCGCCAAAAATTACATGCTCCAATCATTTAACAACAAAGTATTAACAAAAAGTATAAGTATCAACTGTACTCACCATGGCATATGAAGTCGGTGTACAGTACATTATGTACACATGCACAAGTAATACTAATAGATAACACAAATAAAATAAATTTTCAGCACACATTGTTTTAGCTTACGTCTCATTGACATGCGTTTAGTTGTATTTATGTAATTTACCACTTCTGAAAAACCTGTTGTTGGTTTTTGTCACAATGTTGCACCTAACTCGTACGTTGTAACAAAAAATAATAAATAATAACAATAGACAATTCAGACTACATACAAAAAAACTGAAAAATGTGGAAATACAGTACATATATGTATGAAATATGTACTGTAGAAGTTTTATTAGATGTTCACCAAGCAATTGCAATGTTTACGGTGGCAGCCATGTTGGTAACGACCAGCAACCACAAGAAANTTTATTAGATGTTCACCAAGCAATTGCAATGTTTACGGTGGCAGCCATGTTGGTAACGACCAGCAACCACAAGAAACAGCTGTGCCATATTTTCGAGATATTGATTCGCAATGCGACATTGCCAACAACACTCGCAAGTTTTTCACTTAAATATTTTTTCGTGTAAATTACGAATGCAGATATGTATAAATGTAACTCTAATAAATATGCCCGAACAGTTAACAAAAAAGGAAACACAAAATGAAGGAAATCCTATGCACTTTATTAATCACAATATTCAAGACATTTTTATTTCGTAGCAATTAACTGGGACTGTTAGTTGCTCTATGGTTAATACTTCCGCGATGTCGGCAGCTATTTCCTGTTCAGGTGGTTTCAAAAGAGGTATTTAAATACGGTTTTTATTAAGTTTGAGTGTGAGAACCAAAAAAAATTAGACTGGATTTTTTTTTTTTTCATATAAGGNTTTATTAGATGTTCACCAAGCAATTGCAATGTTTACGGTGGCAGCCATGTTGGTAACGACCAGCAACCACAAGAAGCAGCTGTGCCATATTTTCAAGATATTGATTCGCAATGTGACATTGCCAACAACACTCGCAAGTTTTTCACTTAAATATTTTTTCGTGTAAATTACGAATGCAGATATGTATAAATGTAACACTAATAAATATGCCCGAAAAGTTAACAAAAAAGGAAACACAAAATGAAGGAAATCCTATGCACTTTATTAATCACAATATTCAAGACTTTTTATTTCGTAGCAATTAACTGGGACTGTTAGTTGCTCTATGGTTAATACTTCCGCGATGTCGGCAGCTATTTCCTGTTCAGGTGGTTTCAAAAGAGGTATGTAAATACGGTTTTTATTAAGTTTGAGTGTGAGAACCAAAAAAAATTAGACTGGATTTTTTTTTTTTTCATATAAGGTCAACACGGCTTGGTTCCCTTGAGAACTTTATATTCTCTGTACCATGTATGAAGGGAAGATCGCCGCGCCAATGTTTACTTTACGTTTATGTATCCATTCGCCATCAACTGGGTGCGACGAGTCAGCTCATCCAGTAGGTGCTGCTTCGTGCGGCAATTGGTGAACTACTTGGGTGGCGCGGCAGGTGGCGAGAGTGTTTGGAGGGCGTGTGTAGGTTCGTTCGTAAACGCTGTACACAATATATATGTTACTTTAAAAATTATGTAGAGCTTGCAAAAAATAAAACTATTGGTATATGTTTGTAAATTTATTATATAAAGCAAACAAAAGCTATTCTCTTCTGGCTTGTTATACTTCGAAAAGAACCTCACAGATGGGGCGCACAACATTTCAGCGCGTGCTCTGAGTCACATTTTTTTCTCAAGAGGTAGCGTCTTTGTGAAGTTTACTGTTCTATTACTGGCTCGGAACAAAAGGAATTTGAAATATTTTNTTCTCAAGAGGTAGCGTCTTTGTGAAGTTTACTGTTCTATTACTGGCTCGGAACAAAAGGAATTTGAAATATTTTCGTCAGATTATTAGAAAAAATAATTCAACAATATTATGCAATATTTCTGTATGCTTTTGGAATTAATATCAAACAGNCGTCAGATTATTAGAAAAAATAATTCAACAATATTATGCAATATTTCTGTATGCTTTTGGAATTAATATCAAACAGACATGAAAAAAAATTTTGAAATTGCGTTTTATGTGGATATGGATTTTTTTAATGTGACTTTAATTTTGAACACCTATACATTTAGCACAAAGTTCAGTTTTCAACACCAAATCTNATGGATTTTTTTAATGTGACTTTAATTTTGAACACCTATACATTTAGCACAAAGTTCAGTTTTCAACACCAAATCTGCTGTTTTATGACCACGTAAAATAAAATGTATGAATTAACCTTGGAATTCTTTTTTTATCGCGTATTTTCAGCTGGTCGAATGTGCGTCTGCAGTGCACTCAGAATAGCCAACGTAATATTAACTTTTGTTTGTTTGTGCATCAGCTGATACAGGATTTTGTAAATGGCACGTTGTTTGTTTTGAATACATCAAATTGTCACTCACTGGCGGTCAGAATGTGGCCTTCTTATATGAAATGAACTATAACAGGGTTATACTGTATTATGGATGGTTTTTTTAATATTCCCATTTACATTGTTTTATTTTAGTTAAACTTGACAAATACCTAACATAGGCTTATCAATGTGTTGAACATAAAGTTTAATGAGGTTGTAGTTTTTTTTTTGGTTGACTAACATGTCTAGTTCACAGCTGCAGAATGTCCGCATCTATAGAATTTTTGTCAGTCCCCTGAAATTCTATGGATAGAGGTTCCACCGTAATACAGTTCTTTTTTCATGGTAAAGCTTAATGATTACCTAGTGTGTGTGTGTGTTGCATATTTTTTTTTAAGAATGTCTTGCTTCTGTAGTACAAAAGTATCTGACCCTTTTTTCAAATGTCCGTTGTATAAAATTATGTTAGGACATATATTTATATAAGTTTTGGATTTTCAGCGTTTTTGTTTTTGTTTCAGTTTTAATTTGATGTTTCATATTCTCACTCATAACACTTTTTAAAAATTATTTCAGGCACGTATCAATAAAATTTTGCACCACACTATATTTCTTCCTTTTATTTCATTGCTTGAAACTATTTTACGGTATGGTGGGAATAAGTCACTAGGCTACTAATTACATTATAAAAAGGAGACAGAATATACAAGTTCTAACAGGGTGGTACTGATGGACAGATAGACACACGCGCGCGCACACACGCACACACACACACACAAACATATTTTCCACACAGATATACTGTCACAACATTTTGCTAGCTAGGCCAGCTTCTTCAGGTGGCAAATGTTGGTACATGCATCCACATGTAAAATGTATTTGTCCTGCTTGTGCGTGCATGTGTGCGTTTGCTTGTTTGTGGAGGGGGAGAGGGGTTTGCTTGCACTTGCACATGTTTTTGTTTCCTTGAATACCACTCTGTGATGCGAGTACNTGTGGAGGGGGAGAGGGGTTTGCTTGCACTTGCACATGTTTTTGTTTCCTTGAATACCACTCTGTGATGCGAGTACTTTGTGTATTCTGTCTCCTTTTTGTAATGTTATTGAAACCATTTAATTTTTAGTAGATTGATTGCAAATAGTAATATACAGTACACAGGTTATACAACATTTTTCCTTTACTCTAATTATTCTGATAAAGTGTAGTATGGCACTTTTTAGAGGAGGAATATTTAAAAAGTAATTCTTACATCAGTTTAAGTTGTAATAGCACAGCTGCCAAGTCTCCCGGTTTAGACGGGATACTCCCAATACATATTTAGTTTATTCTCACACCCTCCTGCTTAGTAACCTTTTCTCCTACTTTCCCTAATACTCCATTTTCTGTTAGTAGGCAACAAATTAGAACATAGGTACGGTAGCCAAAATTGTAAACATCTGCAAATTACTTCCATTTCTTTATCAAACAGTACTGCAACAACGACTGCCAAACCACCAAGTGTAAATAAACGTTGATGGTGCAGTTGTCAAACGTACGGGAATTCTCATTTATGTACGAGTATTTAAGGTCTGCGTACAATGTACGATGGAACACTGCATTTCGTGGCATCTGACTTTAGGAACCGATAATAAGGCATAACTAAAAGTCGGGCCTGGCCAGAGAGGGGGGCAAGTGGGTTCACTTTGCTACGGCCCCACGGCCCCATTTTGTGAGGGGCCCGCGAGGTTGAAATTAAATAAATATGTATTTTATTCATCATTTTAATCAAACATTACATGCTTTGCACATCAGTGTTCATTGACTGCTTTCACAGTTGTAATATTACCGCGGGCTAGTTACGATATATTAATGCAGCCGCACAGGTGGGCGGGCGCCATCTTGTAACGTTCGGCACTTGTTACTGTCGACTGTTTACGTTGCCACGGCTTGCCCTCGACTAGATCAGAAGGTAGAGAAACACGAGACTCAGTTAATTGAACGCTAGTTACTTAAGAAAGAAATAAAGTTCCAGAGTATTTTGTTCTATTCTTTATTTATCATTTGAATGACACAGTTCATAGACGGAGTTTCAGTATGCAGAGTACGAACCGTTCAGAGATGAATATACAAGTACAGACCAGCGCCACAGTGGTTTACCGTTTATTAATGTCTCAAAACTTGCATCGCAAGACTAAGTTACGAAGGCAGGAGGGATGTTCGTTCCCTCCTGGCACCCTAACGACCCCCCACACCGGCGGAAATAAGTTGATAGACTTTAGGTTAAGTTGAAAAGAAATGATGTGAAAAGAATTAACGGTCGCGGGTGCTTGCCGGTGTGGGTGAAATACTTCACGCCTGATGCGTCTTCTCACGCCCGATGCGTCTTCTTCGACGGTTGGTTACTTTGTCTTCCTTGAGGCGATAAACGCCACTAGTATTTATGTGCAGGCCTATCGCCCCCTTCTCCTAAGATAAGCGCCCGGCATCCCGCATCTGCCAGCAGCGTCATCTAAAACTGCACGTGTCCCGCTCTCAACACGTTATCGACTGCTGCGCCGTCAACAGAAACTAACCTCTAGTACAACAAAAACTTGTTGACGTTGCCTGAAAATGCGCTGTAGGAACTAAAACTGTCGACGCATTCAACCTCCCGATAAACTAACCTCTTGTTTTGTATAACATTTGTCGACGCATTAAACTGCACCGAAGGAACTAAAACCTGTAGACGTTGGCCGATCCACAGAAACGAACTAATCTAATTAATGCTGACGCATCCCAAAGACAACGATGTTCGAAACTAAACACAACCGGACTCCTGATAAAACGTAAACAGCAGACGTCCGCCCATTAACCTACAAACGCACACGTCTGTCTGATAAACAAACACGGGAAACGAGCCACCACGGCTTTAAACTTCAGACCCGATAAAAATATTAAGACGCTTTCCAAAGCTTCATACACACGAAAGAATTTTACACCAGTGTCCCGAAAAATTACGAATATTGCGTCATTACACAGTGCCGAGCCATCTTGGACAAACCTAATGACAAGCAAGTGCTTCTGTGGTGGTCCATTATGCCGTGTGCAGCCCCTATGAGAGGGGTCATAAAACTATAAACCAACCCTCATAATCAAATAGTATCATTAGTCAGGCAGGCACTATTGCGAGAATTCTTTCCAGTCACTCAGTGTAACATGACTTGACACCGGAACAAGGTCTCTTAGATGCTGCAAAGTAAGGAAGAAAGATGTGTGTGTTAGGTGCATTTCGCCACAAAGTGCCAAATTAAATTTATATAACACCCCTACTATGTATGTGGTGGATGCGTGGAAATACAAGTTTGTTAAGGAGAGATTTCATATCTAACAAAAGATTACATTGCAGAAAAATAATGTTGTTTACTTGTATTAAGGGGTTCTGTCTGAATAAGAATATGCCCGGCTCCTTGAGACAGGATAAGTGACAATGGACTTATATACCATTATTACCTTGCTTACCAGCTGAAGTATACACCGCCAGGGCACCGGATCATGAAGTTCCACAGTAGACAAAATTATACGGCTACTGGGAAGGACTACTACTACAAAGACTTTCAGGAAGCAATTATTATTTTATTTATTAAACTTCATCTTTGACACCAAAAAATTAGTATGAAGTATTATTTGCAATAGTAAAAATATTAATTTCATTGATTGAAATAATATTTAAGTATGACATCAAATTAATGTGACTTTTGACATATGTGGCCCATAGTGACAATAGCCTCTCTCGTGACGATTTTTCCGTCCTTTACCTTAAGCCGAGGTCCTTTGGAAAAATTATTATTCTTGAAAAATAAAATCATAATTAAATAATTCCAGTTCAAACTATAGCCTAGAGCGTTTGATTCTTTGTGTCAGGGTGTTTTGTAAGTTATATTAGCTGTAATTCAGTTCTGCATAAATCCAAGATGACTAAATAAGAAAGTGCAAATGAATATAACAGATTTGTCTTTGTGCTCACTAATTTAGAGTAGACTTGTATGAATTCAAAATAAACGTAGAATCTGTAAGATCTTGAAATCGCTGGGGCACGGCTGGCATCATCCTGAATGCCTGGACATCTGCTTGAAACAAACTTCCCTATGTAGGCTCTCAGGCCTAACGTGTATGAATAAAGTTCATACTGCACTTTACACAGTAGCACACATTAAAACCTTTATCAAAATGTGTACAGTACAGTACCGGCTTTCTTATTGTAAACCAAGCCGCGTCTTCGTTCCACATCGGAACGGTCTGTATATCAATGCAGACTTGTAAAATGCAATGAAATTCAAGGAAAATTACTACCAGGACAAACCCACAAGGTTGGCATCCTGCCTGGTGAAAAAATTTAAATTGCTGAAAACTCCTGTTATATAAACTTAAAGTAAAGTTAAAAGGTATTCAAAATTAGTGCCAATCATGAGAGAGCTATGTAACAAATTAAGTATCATGTTACTTATCTTCATGGCAACAGAAAACAAATGTGCCTTCACTTACGGCCTTCATACATAAAACAAAATTTCAGTGGTTAGGAAAAACTCTCACATAATACAAAAATAGTTAATTAGTTTTGACCGTAAAAAAGACCTGAACCAAAAATTACACAAATAAAATTCTTAATGCTGTTGCCATAATATACATTAATAAGAAATAAATACTGAGAAATTGCAATGTTTAAGACTTTATAGTGTGGATTGTGCGTTTCGATTGCATGTCATATTTATTTGTAAAGCATGAGAGGACAGTCAGCAGTAAAATATGAGGAATTTTTTTTTGCTTACACTGTAATTCATATTTTTGTGTAATGCTTTTGCATTAAGTAATCACATTTGTATAAATAGTTCAGAATAAATATTCTTAAATTGTATCACATCCCGTGGTTTTAGTTCCAACATATGGCCTGTTCCAGACCTACTAATGTCTATTGTGAACCAGCATATTGAGCAACAAGTATGTATAAATATAAAAATTCACTTTACAGAATATTTTGTAAGTCAGTCACTTAAAACTTGTTCTCCAAACCACCCAGATTGGTCTTCAAACGACCCCTCAACCTCGGAAACAAACTGGTCCACCCAATGCTACAGTCAAGTAACAACATCGCCCCACGGGTCTCATCCAATCTTCAACCTCCTTCAATAGCAGGCTCACCTACTAGACTTATCCTACCCAGGGCAGCTACAACTGTGCGAAAGTAAATCTCATCTACCAGATACAGTGCATTCACTGCAATGCAGAGTGCATTGGCCTTGCTACAAACGCATTCAGACAGAGAATGAATGGCCATAAAGCAGACACCAAACAGGCCGTAGCTGGGGTAAATGTAAATCTACAGGAGAAGCTAGTTGCAACACATGCAGCCGCTCACAACCAGAGCTTTGACTCCAGAGTGGTGAGGGCTCTACCACCCAATAATAGTGCAGAACTGTGACGTTGGGAACTGGTTCACCAATACATCACCAAATCCAGACAGCCACCTCGCTTAAACATTAAAAAAAAAAACCTCAGCCACATGTACAATTTCCAGCATCACTCTAGTTTGCCTCCTGGCCACTAGGTTGACAGTTTCCAAACCATCGCTCAACAGACTGCGGTGTACCACTATTTGCTGCCTGAAGGAGCATACCCAGCCAGCTAAAGATAGAGACTGTGCATTGTGTGGAAAATGTGTTAGACTTTTGTGGGTTCATTATCTGTGAGTACTTATGTTTTCTGCCGTGTTTTTTACCATATAATTAGTCTAGTGACCTATTCCCGCCATATCTTATAAAGCTACAGTGGTGGAAAATGGAAAATGAACACCCAGACACAATGGTCCCACATGAACGAAGGTTTTATTGAATAATTATACAGGTTGTACACTGTATATGATAATGATCAGAGGGTCGTACACCTATGGACAGAGGCTACAGTTTGTCTGGAACAATGTCAGTATCTTGTGTAGCCTCCTTTAGCGATGATGCAGTCGTGCGTAGAGACAATCATAAAGGTGTCTGATGTCATCTTGGGGAATAGTGTTCCACGCTAATTTCACCTGTTGCAATTGGTGGAGGTTTGTTGCCCGGTATTGCAGACTGCACCAAATGCCGTTCCACCATGTCCCAAACATGTTCAATGGGAGACTGGTCAGGGGAGTTGACGAACACCTTCGAGAGCATGTTGGGTAACACGAGACGTATGTATGTAGGCATTGTCCTGCTGGAAGAGGACATCTCCTTGGTGTTGTAGGAACGGCAACAAGATGGGCTGGGGGTGATGTTCTGGATATAACGTTCATTGTTCAGTGTTCCCTCAACAAACACCAGAAGTGTATGGTCATTGTTGGCTAGTTACATCGTTCGCAACACCATCCGAGGTGAGCTACACGGTGATGAGGTGTGCGAGAGGAAGCCTGGGGAGTGGCACCCTTGATCGTAGCCCAGTGTCCAGAAAACGGTTGGTGTTGGTCCTAACTGACACCCTGGGTGCAACAGTGGCCCTAATCTGTGCGGCGGTCACCATGCGATCAGCNTCCTAACTGACACCCTGGGTGCAACAGTGGCCCTAATCTGTGCGGCGGTCACCATGCGATCAGCAATGGCTGCTCGTCTGATGCGGCTGTCCAGGCAGGAATCCGTATACCGCTGCCGTCCGGAACCAGGTTGACGAGCATGTGCACCATCGTTGGACTACCGGCACCTCCAGTGATGCACAGCAGACACTTCACATCCTGCACGTTGGGCAATTCTTCAGAGGGGCCATCTAGTTTCCCTCAGGCCCACAAAATACGGACTCGTTCTAAGTCCGTTAATTGCATGAAGTGTGGTCATCTATGCCGTCATGGCATTTCTACAATGCTTACTACACACAGGCTGATGCTTGAAACAACAGACTACACTTTCACCAAGTCAACTACAGTTGAATTGGGCGCAGCGGTGTTATGTGCCTAGTATGCGGTTCCTACTTTGTCCACAGCACATCACTCTTGATCATTGCATTTACTGCCCTCTATTAGGGTCCCATGTGCATATGTTGTTTCTACATCACTGCTTTAGTGGTTTTCTGTTTTTATTTTTCACCAGTGTCTTACATTACTGATGAGAGTTCACAGTTTGTCACATACTGACAAAATAAAATAAACNTTTTTATTTTTCACCAGTGTCTTACATTACTGATGAGAGTTCACAGTTTGTCACATACTGACAAAATAAAATAAACATGCTAATCATTTTATGCACACTTGAATTATGAAACCATCACATAATTCTTTTTTGACTTGCATAGTAAAAACTGTTGTGCAGCCTGTTTCACTTTTANTTGAATTATGAAACCATCACATAATTCTTTTTTGACTTGCATAGTAAAAACTGTTGTGCAGCCTGTTTCACTTTTTTTTTTACAAACATTTACCAGTAATACATGAAGAAATAGTAGTCTTAAGGGAAGAAATCTAAACTGTTTTATTGCTTACTGATATCCTCAATTTAAACACTGCCATTCTATACAAACGCCAGCATTTGCGGTAAAATAACCACACAAAAAAGTCAATTTTTAGAAACAGTTTTATCTTCGCCGAAGTCTCCCGATGACGCCAAACAAAATTGGTACTTCGACAACTATCGGATATGCTCGGCTACTCTTGTAAGAAGTGCAAGAAATATTGTACNGCCAAACAAAATTGGTACTTCGACAACTATCGGATATGCTCGGCTACTCTTGTAAGAAGTGCAAGAAATATTGTACTCTGTAACTATAAAAATGGTATACTGGCAAGAATTACAGTGCATTAGTTTGCAAAATTATAGTATAGCTTTCTTACTATATCACCCGGTACATGGTACTTTGTCCAAAAGTATGGTATGGATACTATACATATGGTATTTATATCCCTCATTTCAATAGTTGTGATTAACGTAGCACCGCAATTTGTAAAATGTCGAAGCAGCAAAATATGAGCATCGCCCGTAATGTCTCAAGACCTGCACGTTTTCCTTACAAATTACGAAAGAATCGTAAAATTTGGCACACCTGCAAATATATTATTTTTCATAGTTATTCATTAGGTGTTAATAAACGGTTTATGAAGACTAATTATAAGTATTGGATTATGTTAATTTCTGTGAGGTAATGGATAATTATGTAAGTATTAACTGTAAACAGCAAGTACATAATAGTTAAGATTGTAATTTTAGATGTTTTTTTAATTGTTTAATAAAAAAAATTAGGAAATTGTTTTTAACTATTGTATTCAATCAAAACCTCCACCTCTTAAAGAACTTGACTATGCCCACAAATTTTGGAAAATAGTAACAATTAGCAGGATTNTCAATCAAAACCTCCACCTCTTAAAGAACTTGACTATGCCCACAAATTTTGGAAAATAGTAACAATTAGCAGGATTAACTATAATAATGTATACCAATACAGTAGTCGTAGCTGTAGGCTGCAAAATTTGTAGAGTTTTGCGAATGTTAAAAAGTAAAATGGTGGCAGAAATACAAGCATTGAGCTCTTTGATTGAAGGATTGAGTTGCCAACTAATGAATGTTAGTGCAAGTGTTAAAGCAGAACTAAATTAATCTGTAAATAGTGCTAGGGAAAACTTAAATAGTCAAATTAAAAATATGTAAAAAGACATAAATTCAAGTACTCACAGTCCAGTACTTGTCGACAGGCACAAACATAAAGGATGACACGTTTTTCATGTGATTGTGCGATTGCGACGTTTTGCTGGCCTAAGCCAGTTAAATTAAATGGTGAGTTGTAGNGACACGTTTTTCATGTGATTGTGCGATTGCGACGTTTTGCTGGCCTAAGCCAGTTAAATTAAATGGTGAGTTGTAGGACCCTGTAATATGGTGGAAGGGTGCTGTTGGTAGTAAACCTAACGGCCAGGTTGCAAACTAGGATTTGGCGGGAAAATTGAAAATTTGCCGGTATAGCTGACGAGTATGGTTTGAAGCTGTGATTATCTTATGTTGAGACCCGGGGGCTGCCTAGATTTTGTTATAATTTGATGATGTAATTTCCAGCGTCTGAGTTCTGAGCTATTGCTTGAAGGTGGTAGGGCTCTCACAACTCTGGTGCTGTAGCAGGANTGGTTTGGAGAGCAGGTCTTGTTTTTGTGGTTAGGAAGCCAGAATTTTGTATCCATAGTGGAGAATGGTTCTGAGTGTACTTAGGCCTTCACCAGGGGTATATCCGAGTTGTTGCTTGGTTTGTGTTCCGGTATTTCAGATGGCTTGCTGAATCTGTTTGTGGACGAGGGGTCTGGGGTAACCCTCGTCAAGGAATGCTCTGGCTATTTGTTCACACTGTTTGTTGAGATTACTGCTGGTGGAGCAGATGCATTTGACTTGTGGCAAGACTGCAGGGTAAGGATTTTTTGAGATGGTATGGGTGGTAGCTGTCAAAATGTAAGTACTAAAAGGTTGTTCGTGGATTTGGTGTGTACAGCAATTTGAATTGTGCTATTGTGGAAAGTCAGTTCAACATCCATGAATATGGCATGTGTTTTGGAGTATGACCAGATGAACTTGAACGAACTGTGTGCATTTAAGTTGTTCAGAAAGTGAATTAGGCAGTTTTCAGTGGAAGTCCGTATCATGAAGATTTTGTCGATGAAATGCATCCAGCGTGTGGTTGGGTTGGTTGGTGACTGAGAAAGTTTTCTTCTAACCTGCCCATAAACAAATTGGCATAGGATGGGGCCTTACGTGTACCCATTTCCTTTGACCTGAGGGTAGTGTGTATCTTGAAATCTGAGTTGTTATTGCTGAGGGTTAACCTGGTGAGTTAAACAAGGAATGCTGTAGAAGGTTTGCCATGTGGGGGTCTTTGCTTGAGGTAATATTCTTTGGCAGACAGTCCAGACGAGTGAAGATGGTGGTATAGAGAGATGTGACAACTATGGTGACCATGTACGTATCTTGGGGAATGGTGTCCAGGTGTCTCAAGCGTTCAAGAAAGTGGCCAGTGTCCTTGACGTAGGACGAAAGCTGCTGCACCCAAGCTTGAAGGTGGGCATCTACAAGTGCTGAGATTCTCTTATTGGGGCTGCCAATTCTTGATACAATAGGAAGCGTGAAAAATGTGTTGTCCTTCTTTGTGTGCGCCTGTCGACAAGTACTAGGCTGTGAGAACTTGAATTTCTGTTCTTTTACATATTTTTGGCCAAATATTCAAATTAGTGTTGGTGAATTGCTAGTNGTGTTGGTCAATTGCTAGTGTTAGCAAAGTAGTGGACAGGAAAACAGGAAGTGTGAATGAAAATGTGGATGGGAAAATAAACACTGTGAATGAAAGTGTAGACTGCAAGATAGAAGGTATTAGTGAGTTAGTGAACAATAAGATGCACTGTGTGGACAAGATAATGGACAGTGATAATTAAAGGATGGAGAGTGTTCGGGTATAAGGTGTGAGGTGAGCGCCCTCAAGAAGGAATGGCAAAAATTCCTACGGTAGGAGGGGTAGAAAATACTTGGGGCCAGCAGCTGAGGAGGGACTGAGATTGACCACCACCAGGCCAGTGAATGTGTACAGCGAGGAGAAGGTATAGGTTCTTGTCAATACAGCCATCACAGGAAAGGCACAGTAGTTTTGCAGTGCGGTTATCCTGCAGCCAGGATTGGGTAAAGGTATCGCAATTAAGCTCCCTCCCTATGATGGACAGACACCTTGGCATGAATACCAGCATCAGTTCGAAATGGTTACCTTCAGGTGTCAGGACTTGGGTGCCTGTACTGCAAGGAAGGGTCCGAGGACTAAGGGATAAGGTCACCTTCAGAAATACAATGTTGGAGCCCCACTTGAGAGGATGGCAGTGGACATTCTCGGATCATTACCAGTCACTGAGAGAGGGAACCTGTACCTTGTGGTAGTGCAAGACAATTTCACCCATAGACTAAAGATAGGTAGAGACAGATCTCGCTGGCTACTCACAACCAATCTTCGTGTCGCAACATTGAACTGCTTCTGACAATACGACTCGCAAAAACGTCATGGATTGGATCTGAGGTTAGAATAATGTTTAGTAAGCAAGCGCTTTGCAATGTTTTTATACATCCTCTAACCGGTTTGTAATGTAGTTTGATTATAGTAAAATTGGTAAAAGTATTTTATTAATATAATAGTGCTTGTCTTTTGAAAATTAAAGTATAAACAAACGTGTTTATCATTGTTGACCATGTGACTTTGACATTTGTGTTCCTTTAGGGTATGTCAATGTGGGGTACATGCACAGAAGATGAATAAGCGATCTACCTCATATTTAGTCTATGATTTCACCAACTGGCCTGAGGTCATACCAGTTCCAAACCAAGAGGCTGTATTTATTACATCTTCATACGCACTGTCGAGGGGTGTTAATAAAAATTATCATTCCATTTAAAGTAACAAAATTGACCTTTGTATCTTCTTCACCCTTCCATGTACAGGGAAATTATCACTATCAAGTTATTAGCGCCTTGTACCCAAACAACTTTTGTCTGAAACATATTCTTCTACCATTGAAGGTGGCAGTGTTATTCAGTTGGCCTGCCTTTGGTGCATCACTCTGTATATACACACACATATAGAAACACACAGTGAATATATGTGTTATTGAACCGAAATAACGTACTGAAATATACTGTTGTTGATAATAAAATAGATAACAACGTTTCTGTTATTAATTTTGACTTTCATCTACTACTTCAAAGATAATTTTCTTGTAAGTTTTTCTGTTTTTTTAAATGCATTTTAAATTGGAAGGATTTGTTAGGTTGGTTCCAGAAGATAACGTATCTGGCTGATGATATTTGTGATGCTGGGGCTGGAACTGTGGGGACATTTGCTATTGCACCTAAATACACTGGAGAGCCAAAAAAAACTGGTATAGGCGTGCGTATGTAAATAACAGAGGTATGGAACCAATCAGAGTAACACAATGCGGTCGGCAGCGCCTATATAACACAACAAGCGTCCGGCAAAGTTGCTAGATCGGTTACTGCTGCTACAATGGCAGTTATCAAGATTTAAGCGAGTTCAAAAGTTGTGTTATAGTCGGCACACGAGAGATGGGATGTAGCATCTCTGAGGTAGCGATAACATTTGGATTTTTGCGTACGATCATTTCACGAGTGTACTGTGAATATCGGGAATCTGGTAAAACACATCTTCGACATTGCTGCGGCCGGAAAAAGATAGTGAATGAACGGGACAAACAACGACTGATGAGAATCATTAAACGTGACAGACGTGCAACCCTTTCTCAAATTGGCGCAGATTTCAATGCTGGGGCATCAACAAGTGCCAGTGCGTGAACTATTCAAAGGACCATCATTGATAT